>CAKAKR010057917.1:17962-62320 GCA_916700685.1 Adelosebastes latens | reverse complement strand
GTAGATAGACAGACAGGTAGGTCGGTAGATAGACAGACAGACAGACAGGTAGGTAGATAGAAAGATAGACAGACAGGTAGGTAGATAGACAGATAGACAGACAGGTAGGTAGATAGACAGACAGACAGACAGGTAGGTAGATAGACAGACAGGTAGGTAGGTAGATAGATAGACAGACAGACAGACAGGTAGGTAGGTAGGTAGGTAGGTAGACAGACAGACAGGTAGGTAGGTAGGTAGGTAGGTAGACAGACAGACAGGTAGGTAGGTAGGTAGGTAGACAGACAGGTAGGTAGATAGACAGATAGACAGACAGTGCAGGACTTTTGCATGTAGTATTTTTACACTGTAGTATTACTACATTTACTTAAGTAAAATTATCTGAATGTTTCTTCCACCAGTGTATTAATATATACTGTTAATAACTACCAAAAACACAGGTATGGTCCTTTAAGTCTTGCATGTTATGTGCTCAGGTTAACTGTATCCAGAAGTAGAGTCAGAGTGAGACCTCCTCTCTCCTTCATCCTCCTCTCTGACTGCATCCATTCGTATTTCTTCAGTTTTTTTTCTCTTCGCTGCGCATGCGCAGAAGGATCAATCAGAGGGGTCGCAGCATGGTGGCAATTAAACAGATCCATTAAGCTGATTTCACCTTATCGATACACATCATGTCTCCTCGTGCAAACTGACTCCTGATCCGCTTTATGAGGCTTTATGACAGGCTTTTTATTAAAGAAACAAGCTGCAGTGAAGTAGACACACACAGCTGCAGCTGCAGGTCCAATCAGGAGGACGGATCCGGGTTCAGAGAGTTTATGTGCTCAGTTCTATGTTGTTGGTGGGTTTAAATTCACCTAATTTCATCCAGACATGCAGGAGAAACTAAAAACGGTGCAGAAAATAACAAAGTGTCAGAAAAGCGACATTATAGAAAGTCCCTGTATAATGAGGAGGATGCAAAAGCAGCTAAAACACATTTTAAGATCAATAAAATCACTACAAACTGACGCAAAACAAGACAATTATGAGACATGAAGGGATAATCTGGTGTTTTATTCAGTCCACCCACCCGCCTCTTTATTGTATTTACATATTTACTCTACAGGCTACTTTTCAATGCATTTGTATGTTGATATTTCTTATTGATTATTTTTATTCTGGTCAACTGCCTGTATAAAAAAAAAGACAATTGGGGCGAGTAATAAACCTATTACTCTTTTCTTTTTGTAATTTATGATATATAAATTTGACTCAGCCTTTTATGCATTGTATTTAATATGTAGGTATTAATAATGTTTTTGGCCCAAACTGAACTAATGAACCGAATTTCATCCAGACATGCAGGAGAAACTAAAAACGGTGCAGAAAATCACTAAAAGTGTCAGAAAAGAAGTCATTATAGAAGTCCCTGCATGATCAGGAGGATGCAAAAGCAGCTAAAACACATTTAAGATCCATAAAATCACTGTAAACTGAACAAAACAAGACAATTATGAGTTTAAAGTAAATAAACCAGAAGTCTCTGTATGGGTGAGGAGGATGCAAAAGCAGCTAAAACACATCTGAAATCAATAAAATCATTGCAAACTGAGCAAAACAAGACAATTATGAGTCTTTAGTAAATGCATCAGAGGGATAATCTGGTGTTTTTTGCAGCAAAGTGGAGTGAAGTGGGGATCACGTTTTAATATGGCGGATCAGGTGCGTTCAGGTACATCACAAACGTGCAGATGTGATTCACTTCAGAGGTTATTTGCACCTCTGCAGAAACCCAAACACATGCATATCTGAAATAAACTCATCAGACTGAAGAAGAGGATGATTGTACGGATTTCTGTCTAAATCAGTCTGTTAAAATGAGCTGTCGGGTTGCCAGATCTGCTGCAAAATGTCGGATATTTCAGTGCTCAGACACCAGAATCCAACTAAAATGTATAAAAACATCTGGTGGATCCAGATTTAAGAAGCAATACAGACTTTATCCTTTATCACCTCCATCAGTATACACAGTCTTTATGAAACTACAGTGTGTGTGTGTGTGTGTGTGTGTGAGAGGCGTTCACTGACCTCATTTAATTTCGGTGCTCTGATGTGTGCAAAACAGCCAGAAGAGGCTCTTAACTAACCTTGTAGTTTCCAGGGCCGGCTCTAAACCTTCTGGTGCCCTATAGGCGAGATAAAGATTTGGAGCCCTCACACATTAAAATCATTTTAATTATTATAATAATTTTTTTATTATAATTCATTTTAAATAAACTTTAAATAACTGAATATATTATTATTAGGTATTTATTATTTATTTATTTATTTGTTCATTTGTTACCTCAATGCAGAAAATGAGGAGCGGCGGCCACCAGCATTTTTTTTTTTTTAATTATCATTATTTTGTTATTATTATATAATATAATATTCTTATTCTTATTACATATTTTCTTTTCTTTTGGGGTCAATAATAATATTTTTTTCTATTTTCTATTTTTCTCTATAGCATTTTCTAGGATAATTGTTTTTTTTCCAGATGACTTATGTGATTTATGATCATTTTTATTTTGAATAAACTTTAAATAACTGTT
Organism: Adelosebastes latens; assembly: GCA_916700685.1. NCBI lineage: Eukaryota > Metazoa > Chordata > Actinopteri > Perciformes > Sebastidae > Adelosebastes > Adelosebastes latens. The sequence goes on along the minus strand of CAKAKR010057917.1, from coordinate 59,744 downwards.
TATATTATTATGTATTTATTATTTATTTATTTATTTGTTCATTTGTTACCTCAATGCAGAAAATGAGGAACGGCGGCCACCAGCATTTTTTTTTAAAATTATCATTATTTTGTTATATATTATTATTATTATTATTATTACATATTTTCTTTTCTTTTGGGGTCAATAATATTTTCTATTTTTCTCTATAGCATTTTTCTAGGATAATTGATTTTTTTCCAGATGACCTATGTGATTTATGATCAGATTTTTATTTTAAATAAACTTTAAATAACTGTATTTATTATAATATAAATAAACATTTGGTCCCTGATATTGTTGGCTTAAAAGTGTTTAGTTAGTTTCACAACAATTTATACTTTTATTAACAAATAAGTCCAGTCGGGCAGATGAAAGAGAGTTACAGGGGTGAAAAGTGTATTTCTGTATTTATTTATTTGTTCATTTGTTACCTCAATGCAGAAAATGAGGAAAAGAAAAAGAATCAACAACAATAGCTCCAGCTCTAAAAGTAAACCTGGTGCCGCCTCTGAAAGACAGTAAAGTCGGTCGGGATCCTCAGAGGGTTAAAGACTTCCCACTCATGATGATGATGATGATAAAACAGGCAGAGAAACCAGGGTGGAAATATATGTACACGTTTTTATTTAGGACAGAGACACAGCCTCGGGGTAAAGCACTTTATACAAACAACATCTCTCTCACACATACAGGACACGACTACCTGCAGGAACATTCACACCCAGAATATCTGTACAAGAAGTCAACGGTGGGTTTTATTCTAGAGGCCAGACAGAAGGAGAGTGTAACGGGGGGTTGGCAAAGTAGTTAAAGGGTTAAAACTATCAGCAAACAAGAGAATCAAGACAACTACAAATCCTGCATATTATTTCTTTACTATTTCTTTAATGAGATTTCTAAACAGAGTTTTCCTTCCTTCCCTGCAGCCATTGACTTCTATTCATATCCATGCATTGTGAAAATCAATCAGCAGACTCTTGGACTCTTAAAAGGTCCATTATTGTGGTATAATAACTGATTTATGTTCAATGATAATAGAACTGTAAACAGAAACTAAATCAATGGTTTAACTGTGATGGTTTTATACGTCTCAAGCAAGTTTCTGTTGTGAGTCTGCCGTTGATTTTCATCCCATTTTTGGTGATAAATGGGAACCAATCGCTGCGTGGAAAGCAGGAATAACACCATAAAAACTGTAATAAAAAGATTAGCAAAATGGTTCATTGTGACTGTAAAGTTTGGAATAAATGAGACTTTGGTTTTTCAGACGATCCGCGGACGGGACACGACTAGTAATCCTTAAACAGACCTCCCAAAGCCAAAGACAAGTTTCACATCTTTTCCGATCACATTGATTGGTTATCACTTAAAGAGGACCTATTATGCTCATTTCCAGGTGCATACTTGTATTTTGGGTTTCTACTGTACATTTACATTCCTTAATGTTAAAAAAAAACTCTTTATTTTCCTCATACTCATAGAAAGAGAGAGAGAGAGTGAGTACTGCAGACAGATTTATATGATTGAAGCCAGCAATCTTCAGCTGAAACGTCCGTTAGAAGGCTTTTTTCCTTCTCCACTCTATCGTGGTACAAACGAGAGGACACGTCAAAGAGATGCTCTCGTTCACTCCGCAACTCCACCAGTTCCTCCATGTTGACTTTCTACCCCGTTTGCTGCTGGAGAGAGCGCTCCTATCGGTGGTTGATGTTCACGTCATTGAACTTAACGATAATATTAAACTTGTTTGATTTTACCTGAACGACAAGACGAGAAAAAGACTTAAAGGTCCCACATCGTGCTCATTTCCAGGTTCATACTTGTATTTTGTGTTTCTACTAGAACATGTTTACATGCTTTTCTATTAAAAAAAACACTTTATTTTCCTCATACTGTCTGTCTGAATATACCTGTATTCACCCTCTGTCTGAAACGCTCCGTTTTAGTGCATTTCAATGGAATTACGTTGCTAGGCAACAGTTTGGGTCCATGTTTACTTCTTGTCAGCTGATGTCATTCACATACACAGCAATAGGAAATAAACTGGGACACATTTAGAATGTTTATGTTTAAAACCGCGTAATGGTCTAAATATTGTATATTTGTGACATCACAAACGGACAGAAATCCTAACGGCTTGTTTCAAACGCGCAATTTCTGAATACGGGCTGTGTGTATTTCTCCGTATATTGAGCGTTTTGATAGTTTAACAGTATTTATAAAGCACTTAAACCTGCTTTATAATATAAAAGACATGAAAATCGCACTTTTTTACAATTTGGGACCTTTAAGACAGCTTGGACTGAGTTTTATGACCACCTTACACTAAACGATGGAGATCACGGGAGTGTGCCGCAACCGATTTTATTCTGACAATGGAAATATGTCTGCGACAGTAAAATCGCTTGAAAAGTCGTTTGGTTTAAGGTCGGCATTACTTGGTGACATCACCATGTTACGGAAGAAAAGGCGGGACTTCAATCGAGGCGTTTCAGGAGCAGTGTTTCTGTGGGGGCGAGGAACTCCCTTTGGCGTTGACTTTGGGCTTTGTAACTTTGCAGACCTTTTACATGCACAAAAAAAACTATATAACACACTAAAGGAAAAAGCACAAAAGCACAAATAGGTCCTCTTTAACTAAAGAGCTACACACCTCACCTCCCAAAAACCACCACCAAAACAAAACACACTGAGGGGGTAAAAGATGAAAATGAAAACTCTCTAAAGCCAGTTCGGATGTTGCTTTAGCTGCATTTTTTAGAGTTGGAACTGAAAGATAAGCCTTACACAGTGTCATTATGAAGGAAAGTATCACTGGGTTAGATTTCTGGAGCATATAGTGAAATAACTGACAAGACGATGCTCATAAAGTGGCATAAAAACAGGACGCAGTTAAAGGGAGAATCAAACTTTAGCCGTCTGGATGAGGAGCTGAATGTGAACACGCTGCTGTTTATCCACAACATATTCTGATTAAGCTTTAGGACTAGAATGTAAACACTAAATAACCTTTATCTGCATCATGTTTTACTGAATACAGGCGTCCACGTCGTCTCTGCAACCTCAGTCGTCTTCTAACATTTTATATGTTGAGACAAAATCACAAAACAGGAAGCAAACTATTGAACTCTACGGATTAAAAGCAACAACTGGAGTCAAGATTTACAAGCCTGCCGTTCGTTATGATGTTTTTTAAACAGTCATAAATAGCACAACTGCGTTTATTTCTCCTTCAACTTTTTAATTTGGACAAGAAAAAAACAACGAGGGAACCGTGTGGATATATTAAGGCAGCACGGAGAGGCCTCGTCGATTTAGAGTTTCTGACAACAGGCGTTGTTTAAAGACATGTTGCTGTCCTGAGCTGAGTTCATATATACAGGCCATATCACACAGCTAGAATCAAGGCGTCTTCTCACAACATTTGGGGTTCAAATAGTGAAGAGATTGTCAGAGGAGAGCGGAGAGTAGCGTTAGGATCACGACTAAAGAAGCTTTACAATTTAAAAACAGGGCGGTCGATCTAAAGCTGAAACATTTGAGCCCTTAAAACATCAGAGCTTTTTTACTGTACACACTAAATAACTTAACTCCTCCTACAGGGGGCACAAAAAAACCATCATCAGATGACGCGTTATAACTGTATATATGTAGGTTTATATCTATATATAGTATGTGAATATGTACAGACCAGAAAATATAAACAGCAGCTCTGTGCACGGGAGGCTTCATTCATTAAAAACATCTTACTTTACAAATCGCCTCATTCTGGTGGATTAACCTGTGGAAAAGTGTGAAGTAAAAGGGGGATGACATCTAATTTAAGGACGCACAGGTGTGTTGTTGGGTCAGTGTTTGAACTTCTACCTCTCTTTTCTGAAGTGATGTGACTGATGCTGCCTCCAAATAGGGTCCTGTTTACTGTGTTCATGAAGAGAACGCCCTCCTCCTGTCATATTCGAGGCTTAGAAAGTGAAAATTTTCTGAAAGCTACGAGTTGTGACATGTTTGCTGACGTTGTCAGAAATGGCAGAAATTAGGCGTATAGATTTTTTAATGTGTCTGCTTGCTAGCTTGCTAAATTGTTAGCCTCGGTGGCTTCTAGACGCCGACAGCAGCGTCCATGTTGCCGTTCCCTAGCAGCGGTGTTCTCACGATTTAACCACCTGAACGCCAAGCATATCATGTACACAATGTCGGAACTTTGAGCTCACGAGTTTCCATTTGAAGGCAGCATTAATAACTCCGCTGGTCTCCGATTTTGTGAAACAAAAAGATGATATAAATGTAGATTGGAGAGCAAATTTGACAGAAAATTTAAACCTCGTTTGGGTGCAGAAATTTACACAGAAATTTCCCATTCGTTGTCAGCGGAGCAGCGCCAGATCTGCCTTCAAATGGGGTCGTGTGTCTTGTCGTATTCACGACTTTGTAAGTGTAAATTTTCTGAAAGAGCTGAGTTTACGAGTTGTGACGTGTTTGTTGATGTTTTCAGAAATGGCGGAGACATTTAAGTTTATCTTTGTTATTTTATAATATGTCTGAGGAAAATGTTGATATTCCCAACAACCTCATCTTTCTCCTCTGTCATTATGCCTTTGCATTTCCTGCATTAGGTTACCCGCTTGCTAGCTTGCTAAATTGTTAACCTCAGTGGCTTCTAGACGCCAACAGTAGCGTCCATGTTTCTCAACCACTTGAACGGCAAGCATATCATATACACGACTTCCCACGTCGTAACCACGAGCTCACAAGTTTCCATTTGAAGGCAGCAATAGTAACTCAGCTGGTGACAAACTGGTCGCTGCTTTTGTGAAACAAAAAGATGATATAAATGTAGATTGGCGAGCAATTATGAGAGAACATTTAAACCTCGTTTGGGTGTAGCAATTTACACAGAAATCACCCGTTTGTTGTCAACGGAGCAGCGCCACATGTGACATCCAAAACACACAACATCTTTAGGAAAGAGTTCCCGACTGTTCCACCAAATCCTCAACACTGACACACAGGTTAATACACCGAAATAAGTCCACCATAAAGTAACCAAAAACAACATGAGTGTGAAAGCTTTAGCTTGGTCCAAGAAAAAAATATTAAAAACAGAAAAAAAAGAGATGGAAAATCCCCCTTTTTATGCACCCAATCTACACACACTCTACAAACAACACACAGCATCGATCATATCCACGCTGACGGGGAGGCGGGACTCGGAGAAAGGCACGACCCAGGAGGGGTTTACTCCAGAGAGAGAGAGAGAGAGAGAGAGAGAGAGAGAGAGAGAGAGAGAGAGAGAGAGAGAGAGGAAGCTCCTGGAAGCTGTGTAGCGATGGTTTCACCAACGAATGGACGGACTGCTCGAGGGTTAAATCAACCTCTCGAGATCCTCAGATTTTGCGCTGCATGTGTACGCCAACGTAGGCGGAGCGGTGGTCTGGACAGGATTCATCAATTTTGCACTGACGTCAGAGGACGCCAGCGTTTAATTTCACTTCACGGTGACGAGGACCCCGGTAGAGCATCTCAGCTGCTGCTCAGTATGTGTGTGTGTGTTTTGTTGTGTCGGTCAGGCTTGGCGTGACCTTTGACCTGATCATTGCAGCTGGACTCTGAACGCACAAATGAGGAGCTTGACCTGAGGAAAGAGAGAACATAAACACTGTTAAAGGATCCACAACTGCTTCATTACAATAACAGTTTGACCTTTTAGCCTCTGATACTGACTGAGGCCAGAAAATGATAAATAATTCACTGTGTAAATAGTAAAACATTTGTTTCACTGCAGAGAAAAATCATATTCTGGGTTAGAATATAACATAAGAAATCACTCATTCACACACATCTCTTTACAATCTGGATTTGCCTAAATACACAGTTTCCTATATAAGCAATCATAGTGTTTGTTTACAATGACTTCAGGGTAGAAAATGTAAGAAAATGTACTCTGAACTGAAGAGAGAGATTCATCTAAAATGCACATTTGATGCTTTAATATCTCATTAAGAACACTTACAGACAGGCAGAGTGGCACATTTAACAAAGAAAGGAAGAGTAAACTATATTAGACAAATACGAAGAAGTTAAACACTTAATCCAGACTAACATTAACACAGTTGAAGCTGCCAAATGCAGGAAGAACAGCTGGTGAAAGAAAAAACTCCAGATGTGTGAATGCGTAAATTAACAGACTTATTAATTAAACGGAACACTCACAAGTCAAATATAGACGTCTAGATATAAATAGCTTTTAGAAATATAGTGAATGAATGGATTACACTTTCTTATATCCTTAAACAAGCATGTGGCGTGTATGACTATTTCAGCCTTCTTTCAGCTGCGTCCCGTCTCCGGCGGTGTGAAACAAACTCAAGACCAAGTAAAAAAATAAATATAAAAACATAATTCAAAGAGGTAAACACCCACAGCATAAATCTAGCTGTCCTTCCTGCATCTGTCAGTTTAAACTGTGTTGTTTATAGCCTGGATTATGACTTAAACTTCTTCATATGTGTGTAATATTATCATACGATCACCACACTGAGCTGTGATTAGTCAGTAGGCGGTGCTTTTATACGAGTTGATTTCTTATATGGAACATAACCGGCTCCGGAGCAGGTTAGCTGTTCAGCATCAGTTACCATGGCGATCTACCCAGCATAAGTAACCATGGCGATCTACCCCGGTAAGAGGTGATCCACCTTCGTAGGACGGAAAACCCTGAAGGGTTAACCCTGAAGTTACCTCGCTAACCACAAATCCTGCTTCATAGTGCAGGCCTCAGGCCTCTGGTAGGTCGGACCATCCTGTTTAACTATGTATCTTTAAATGTTAACGTTACGGCTGAGAATGACAACAGAAATAAACAAGTTTGCTGATTTCACATATCTTTGCAATTCAAATCAACGCCGGCTGTCGACCTCCACGGTAGTGATTGTTGTTGTTAGCGGTGATTCGATCTATAGTGCAACTTTCAAGAGTACATTAAAATCTTGACTGTTACTATACAACGGTGTCTCTACACCTGCTGACTGACGGATCATTTATTCTTCCTTAAAAAGTCTAATAATTCGTTATCCTGAAAACCCCCTTTAGTCTGTACGATGGCCTGACTGGCAGCAGAGGCTTTTATGTGTTTAATATTGTGTCTGTTGTATGATTTTTAATGTGTGTCACCTTGGCTGCTGGCGCCTCTGCTAGACGGATGAAGAGTCGGTTGATGCCAGGAACCGGGCTGAAGGAGTAGATGAAGTGACTGTCCTGAATGTTTGAAGACAAGAATGAGGAAAGAAATGAGGCAAAACCAGAATAAATATATAAATATAAAAAGCGTAGCTTCCTGTGAAACACTTTCACTTTAGCTAAAGGTAATTACTGAATGTAAATAGCTACTGTTTGGTTTGTTTTCTAATTTTATTTGACCTATTTATATTTTAGCAACCCTGTTTTTTATTTCTTCTGATAAACCACTTGGTATATTTCAGTGTTATTAGTGTGATTGAACTGCTGTTGTTGTTGAGGACGAACCAGGAAGATGGGCAGCTGGAACTTGTCGTTGAGCACCACGGCGTGAACGCTGCACGGTCCGCAGAGCCGCGCTGTGATTTCATTCAGGAAGTTGGCGTGGAAGATGAAGAGGAGGATGCCCGAGCCTGGAGGAGGAGGAGGAGGAGGAGGAGGGACAGAGGTGAAAAGAAGTAAAGGATAAAACAAGTACAGAGTCTTAGGTGTATCTAGAAATGCAACCAGCCAGGGTCTGAAATTAGCAGCCGCCACGCGCCAAATGCGGGTAAATTGTTGACATTTGTGGGTGAAATCATCAGGACATCCGCCACTTTGGCAGGAAGGGAAAATGCTAGTGATGGGAATAGAGAACCCTAGTTTTCCGCTTTCTTGGCATCTCATGCCTCGATGACCATCGATTCCTCTTCCTCGCTTTCCGACAGTTACGCTGCACAATGACGCATACGCACGCTGTATCATGTTTCAGTTTGTTTGGGACCGGAGACACGGTGGAGAGAAAAAAAAGCGCTCAACAATGTGGCGCTACTAAACCTGAGGGGACGCACCCTATTTTTCCTGATAATGCGACACTGAACAACAAATCTGTGCTGAAATCAGCAGGAGGAGAGTGAGTAACGTTAGCGGTCAGCAGCCGTTAGCAGCACAGTCCTGCTTGGTTAAATAACGGAGATACTAAAGGTAACGGAGGTGCCATTGAGTTATTATTATGAGACGTTTAAATGACTATTGCACGAAGGTTAATTACAACGTTATGATGATGCGTTCATCTCGTAAAATTAAGTTTTGGGCGAGAAACTTGAATAAATCCAGTAGTTTGAAGGAGATGTTTTCACATCAATATAAAATAGATATTAGAGAGAGAATTATGACCTGTTTAACTTCATAACAGCTTACCAAGATTTTTTTGAATCAAAGCAAATATTTAAATAATCATAATCATTTGAATTGTGTATTCTTATGTAAATAACCACTATAGATGACAATAACAAAGTACAGTACAGTACTGAGTACACTATCCTCCCTCCACGGTGTATTTCAAACACTGTAATTTACCATGTATATAATGTTATTTATGTTTAATATATCGGACATTGAATGACATCAGATCTAAAATGTTATTCCTTCATTTAGCGTAGAGATTTCAAAAGTTGCAGATCAAAAAGTACTTGCCTGCCACAGTGGCAGGAAGTGAAAAAAAGTGAATTTCAGACCCTGCAACCAGCTGTTCACAGAGTTTGTGTTTTACCCTCAGGCTGTGGCTGTGACTTGAAGCCGAACTCCAGCGAGAAGTCGGGTCCCTCACAAAGCCGGTGGCAGGAGAGAGGGAAGACGGGCTCCAGCAGCACCAAACGAGACTCAAAGTACGCCCGGATGGTGTCCTCCGCCACGCTGGACAGCCTGAGAGACGCAGAGACAAAAATGCAAAATGCATGAGAACACAGGACGGATACAGCAGGGAGTCTATTTTAAACTGCTGCTGTGTCACCAGATGTACCTGATGTTTATTGGTCAGTAGTTGTAATATAATAATATAATACAGTATTTAGATTTTTGTTTCTCGTCCAACACACAGTCCCTTATATTGAAGCTGTAGACTCACACGCTGACGTGGTCCTTGATGAGGTCGCACACCATCAGGTTGTTGCCGAGCTTGGCGAAGTACATGGCCGCGGTCTTGTTTTTGGACACGATGTTGCAGTCTGCTCCGTACTCCAGCAGGAGGCGCACCACGTCAGCGTTCCCTCTCTTGCATGCCTGAAGTGAAGCACAGGAAACATTTTACCAACACAGCCACAGAGTCCCAGGTACAGATCCTCCTACCACTGTTGGGATAAGAGGCCTAAAGGGGCATTAAATGTTCTGCCGTGTCTCTTTAACCTTTAACTTAAAACACTTTTAGACGATGCAGCGATAAAAAGGATAAATCATCAACCTGGTTACCGTCTTTAAAGAACAGTTCAACATCTTGGGAAATCCAGCAAGAGACTAATAACCTGTCCCAGGAGGACGTGTGTTTGGTGTAAATGGTTTAACTTCAGTTATTTGTTGGGAGGTTTGTGTGTGAAATGCAGCGTTACCCTCATCAGCGCCGTCTCCCCGTTTAGTGTCTGAGCGTTGACGTAGGAGCCCGCCTCCAGCAGGATGGCAACGGTCGTCAGGAAATTCTGACAGAGAGGACGGAAATAAAAATAAAAGGTGAGAGAAAATACACAAACGTGACGACTGGGTAGGATGGTGCTGCCAATTTCTACTGAAAACTGCATGAGAAGAAACAAACACCTTATTTTGGAAAAGAAATGTTGGTTCTAAAATACAGAGTACAACGTCATAGTGAAACTCTGCGTTACCTTTTCAGCGGCGTGCATCAGCGCCGTGGTGCCGTTCTTCTGTCGTCCGTTCACCCTCACCCCCTTCTTTATCAGCAACCGGAGGATGTCGTCCTGCCCCCCCGCCGCTGCCAGCATGCTCAGGGACATCCCGCTGACATCCTGCAGACAAATGAAGGGGGTTAAATGAGCAGCTCCTCACTGACCTGCTGGGGATTGTTCATTTGCTGTTTATACTGTATTAGAGGTTTTTTGCAAACCAGCTCATTATTATTTTGTATACATCAACTACAATATGTTAACTTTTGTGTTGAGCTATTGGGCATGGCGTGAGTTCTGCATCTGCAAACCTTTAAAGGAATACTTCACCCCCAAAATGACCATTTGTATATCAATTACTCACCCCGTGTTCCCATGAATTCTTGAAGAACGTTTTCTCGCATGCCTCCAAGTCTCATTGATCCAGTCGTATGCTCACTACTTCACAAACACATGCATCTTCACTAAAACCTTACTACCCGTATTTAAAACACTTCAGGCCGGATGAGTTGTGCAGTGTAAGGTTATAGTGGAGATGCACGTGTTTGTGAAGTAGTGAGCACACAACTGGATCAATGATACTTGGATTATGCTGCACCCGTTGTGTGAGAGTTTGTAAACGGATGTTCTGATATAGTTTTGCTGTTGTTAAATGTCAGTGTGCATCAGCTTATGTTGTCAGCTTATTTTGCACTTTGAGAGCAAAAGGCTGGATCTTAGAAGAGCATTGTGCTCTTGTAAATAATTTAATAATAAACACATTGGTTGACGGTCACATGGAAGACGGGTCTGGTGTGTTGCCGACATCGCTGCAGACCCCTGACGCACTGAGGACAGTCTGTCCCGGTTGACAGATGGCAGATGGCCGGAGCCATGAGCCACCTTCACCCTGGGCCTTTCCAAGCCGACCCAGAGCCAGTCGCGGCGGTCGAATCCAAACATTCTGACTCAGGTACTAAAAACAATTTTAATTTTTTTCCATTCATCCATCATCTAAACCTGCTTATCCTTTGCAGGGTTGTGGAGGACAGGAGTCAATCTCATCTGACATTGTCCCAGAGGCCTTTTACACCCCGGACATGTCGTCAGTCGATCATGGCTGACACATTTAGACAAACAACCATTCACACACATATTTATGTCTAAAGGTAACTATGGACAATCATGCGATTAACCACGGATGATGATGATTAATCATCATACATAAAATCTTTTTCACAACAAAATCTTTAAGCCAAGAAGCATTTTATTGTACAAGCTGAAGTTATAAGTTCCTTACAATACTTGATAAGAAGCATTAACTGAAGGCAACATAATTACAATAACAGGATGAAGAGTAACACGCACTGTGTGCTTATACAACAGCAATGAAAGAAAGTTATCTACTATACAGTGGAAAAAAGAAATGTTGCTTTGCAACACCAAACAGCAATGGGAGTGTCCAAACACAGATATAACCCCTTTTCACAAGGAAGCAGTCACACAGGAAAAAATCAGTTAGCCATCGGTGTGAATGAGTCAACATGTGTTATCTGACCCGGGTCTGCAACCCTGCTCACAGTCAGGGGTTTATGACACGAATGGCTTTGGTATGAAAGGGTGAACACTGGTTACTCTAAAACAGATTCACTACAGCTGCTACTGAGGAGAACACAAAACCTTTTCGTCCATGGCAAACAGCAGTAGTGTTATCTGGAACTCTTAACCATAACTTAAACTCCTTCTGAAAATAATAAAGAAATAAAATGCATGTCCTAATGAAGACATCTACAGAGTCGACGGACGCGACCAAACAGCAGATCCACACGCACCTTGTTGAATATCCAGTGTAAAATAAACACTGCAGAGACCACGTTGTGAACCTGAAATGTGACGACACCGTCTAGGCAGGTTCAATATCCTGTTTTAAACCTTCAACAAGGTTTGTGTGTGACAGAAACAAACAAAACTTCAGTTTAACATGAAATGTGCATTTATTTTTGGGTAATTACTAAACTATATTTTCAGTTAAAGGGACTCTGTAAGAAACAGAAATGTCTTGTTAACAGCGACACCTGTGGCCGTTAAGTCAACGAAAGTCAGCGTCCTGTTGCTCGCGCCTGCTCGCTCTAAATAGACATGAAGGAGCATCGCTCAAAACAGTGAGGCGACACACGTCAGCTAAAAGCACAATATCACTCTATATTTCAGCTGCTTGGCAGTAATGTTAGCTGACCAGACGAAGGTCTCTCCATGAATCACTGCTGATCCTAGTGTTGGCTTTTCCTGCTTCAGCCTCCCGACCGCAGTCGGAGGGAACAGGGAAGACACCGGACATCCGGTCAGAGATGACAATGTTTCTCGCTGCGGAGCCCCGTCTCTTCACAAGACACGGGAAACCTCTGTTGGTCTGGAGGAGCTGCAGCAGTTATTTCTGCACAAACGTCCACTGTACATTCACTAGATATTCTCAGAGCTAAACTAACTCTTCTGCAGTGTGGAGTGTGCGTGCATGCACGTGAGGTGGAGCGAGCTGAGCGAGAACGAGCACGGTGTGTGAGTGAAGGCAGGCAGAGGAGCAGAGTACAGCAGAGACTCCGGTCCTGGAGACCAAAGCCACGGTCTCCCCCGCGTCCTCCGACCGCGGCCAACACTGTTTAACAGACGGGCTTCACTAAATAGAACTTTGCGATTTTGGTACTTCCGTGTAGTTTTTTGTTGGAGTCTGAGTCTGAACAGCGTAGCCACACGCGAGCGCGCATGGGACACGAAAGTTACAAACAGTCCCTTTAAAAGGTGATAATGCTTAATCTGACTTTAGTTAGCATCTTATCCATAACCTTTTCAGTCACTGTCTAATGCCTGGTACACTCACCAATCTATACCCATCCTTTTATATTTAAAATGTAAAGGGATGTCATTTTTTTGATCTCGTTTTTAATTAACTTTTGCTTCACTTCTTCAAAACAAAAACTATGCTGTGTGTTAGACGTGATCAACATGATTAGGCAATGAAAAAAAAGCAAATAATCAGCATGATAAGGCAATCTGATCTTGGCAACTGGGTATTAATGCCACAAACATCCAGATAACAAAAAGCTTAAAACGAAGTAAAGAGACCAATGTAGTGTATTTACCTCAACTTAGAGTATATCAAATAAGTACTAAAATGTTCTACACAGTTGCTGAATAGTGATACAAGGATACAACCAAACCCTTCGGCAGCTTGTTAATACACATGAAAAAAAGAAAGAAAATAAAAACATATAAATGAAAAGATAATGAACATTTATCAACAGGATCCTCAAAGAAAAAAAAAAATGTTTTTCATATTTAAGTGAGAGGTATACATACGGAGCTCCTAATTCTCTAACATCAGCAAGGAAGGTACGCCATTACTGCTGCAGGCTATCAGGGGCCATCTACAATATAGGCTACTGGCTAAAGCAAGAATACAGTACAACTTTGGGCCAGGCATTTGGGAATCATGTGAAGCAAGTCTACGTACATCTATCATGTTGGAGGGACTGGATGCAAAGATTTTTGCTGGTAGGTTTTCTATTTACTTTTTTTGATCATCAAAATTCATACAAATGCTACTTAAAACAGTACAGGCAGAAAGATAGGTAAGTTTTGAAGTAAAGAAGAGTAAAAATCCCTCTGGAAATGTACAGTCACCGAGGCTACCTTTGCTCAGTGCAGGGTGGGAAATGCCCTGATCACGGTGGCTGGGGACTCCCAAACTATTCAGCCATTGCTTTCACCTTTTGTGAAAGCGTGTTTGGGTGCCACGGTGGCTACTTGCCACTAGGGATGTCACAATACTAGAAATTTAGCAGTCGATACCAATACCAGTGAAATTCCATGATTCTCAAAACTATAAATCCCATGTACTTAAACATACACTTCTTTATTACCATTTCCATACTGTTTTTTGCGAATTTATTATTAATCCCTGATGATCCGCCTCGAATTTTTCACAAAAAGCAAAATTTTACCTTAGCCCAATGCTCATTTTTACTTAATAGAGCTTGAATGCATCATAATCAATGCAACCTCCGTATGTTAGCTGTTAGCTCCTAGCTCCATTATGCGTAGTTCACACTACACAACTTTTGCCCTGATTTTCCGCTCCCCGACAGTTTTTAGAGCTCCCCGACAAAAGCCCCAGATCAGAGGCAAATTGGTGTTGGCTCGGCGCTCGCACATCGGCGCTAGCTTCACAAGCTACAGCCAATGAGAGCCAAGACAAGGGTTGAGGGGAAACCTGGAAGAGGAGGGGTCGCCTGTAACAACAGGAACTTACTGTATGTGCTGCATTTACAACGCGGAACAAAGTTGTTGTAGAGGAATAAAAAGTAAAAAAAGAGTGTGGAAACAGGCTATTTTGTATCAGCAATGTGTTTCGCGTATGGTGTCAAGCCATTCACCATGTATTTGTTGCGTGTGTTTTCGTGACAAAACATAGTTTGGAGACCTTATCGGGGATTCCTCCTGGTAAAACATCTTGTAGTGTGTGACTTCCTGTCGCCGGTCAGTCATGTAGTGTGAAAACCCCAACGGCTTAAATAGTCCCGATTACAAGTTGTGTAGTGCGAACAGTGCAGTGTTTTGACGACTTTGAAAGTCTTGTAGTGTGAAATTAACTTGTGCTGCCCCCTGGCTGCTAACAGCTAACGTTAACTAACTCTCCTCTTGCCGATTTCAACACGGATTTGTTGTTCACAGTGTAGCATCATCAGGGAAATGTTCTATCGTCCCCGGGACGACGTTAGTCTCGAACCCTGATCCCCGGTACCTACGGTACTGTAGAAAAAAGGAGTATCGTCACGTTTTCCGAAATTTTGGCATGGACTTGGTACCAAAGTATTGGTTCTTGTGACATCCCTACTCGCCGCAGCCAATGACTGGTGGCAGGTTGCAAATCCTGGCAAAATGAGGTTCACATTTACTAAATGATCACACATCTAAATTAGAGCACTTTCTAAGAGATAACCTGTGATGATCCGACAAATTGACAGTGTTACATAATTGACTGTGTCACACACGTTTATATGCAATCTAACCATATTAAAACATTAATAATCAGCCTTTTTCTGAGCCAAAGCTACAGTACAAACGTCCTCAGTTCCACCCATTTAGTGTATATTCATGCAACAGTACACCAATAGCTTGGTCCGCTGGACTTGATTCTGAATACTTTAGGAACTTTTTAAAAAGTGTGACTAAAAGACGGCAGGGCAGTGTGTAATCGTTGTCAAGATCCATCCGGCTACTGAGACCAAGGTTCACTGACAGTACATTGTACAACAATTCACATCTGCTCAACTCTTAAGCCCCACATAATTTGAGCGTAAAGCCACAGCCCTCGCATACCTCTTAAAATCTCACTTATTGTTTTCAATGAGTCCATTACAAATATTTACAGGGACAGATAAACGGGACCATCCCACTCCGTGTTTGGATTATTATTACTATGATGAGTCTCTGGTTCCTGTACTCCTGTACTTGGTTTGGAGGCGACAACATGCCCTCTTCTTTTCATCGATTGAATTGAGTTATGTACGAAATATTTTACTTCCCTCCACGTTCTGCTGTTCAAGGCAGGTTCGGCAGCTAAACATGCATCACAATCCTTTTTGCCCGGCACTTTGACCAGTTTACAGAAGTCTCCGAACTGACGCCTCACCGCAGCCTGTTCCTCCTTACTCCACAACCTCTTGTTTCTCTTTTGAGGCTTGTCAGCTGGAGTGACTTTTTTTCCTGCGGCGGACATATTTTCCTGTACAACTGGCGTTCTGTTGGGAACGCTGGGTCTATGGATTGTTGGGACAACCTGTGCAGTTGTAGGGGCCCTAGGTGGTGGCGGGACTGTGGGATAAGCTGGTGCACTTGAATGGTTCAGGGCTGTGAATGAAGAAACGATAGGCCTGCTCCTGTCGTTTAGTGACGAGAATGCAGGGACCATTGGTGCACTTGTGGTCAATGGCGTGAATGTAGGAACCATTGAAGTGCTCGGAGTAGTAAGGGTGGTATAACTAGGAATCAAAGGTGAACCCATAGTGTCCTGTGGTGTATACACAGAAGATGGTGGCATACTTGTGGCATTCTGCGTATAAGAAGACAATGGCATAAGTATGCTGTTCTCTGGTGTGTATGGAGGCATTAGTGCATTTGTAGTGTTGTGTGGAGTAAATGTAGGAACCACTTGTGTATCAGTAGCATTCAACGGCGTGAAAGTAGAAATCAGCGGTTGACCCGTGTGGATCATGTTTACACTCGTAGAACACAAGGTTGCGTAAGTTGAGGTCATCTCTTGGGGGAAGTTGGTTGGAGCCATTGTCATACAACAATTTGAAGTTTCTCTCAGGTGATCTGGATTCACTGTTGTCAAAGTACAGACAACGTTCGAGTCTTCCAAATCTTTCTCTGTGGTTTCGACTCCGGCTTTCGGGCTCTTTGGACTCTCATTTACATTCCCGTCAGACTTGTGCTGGTTACTTCTCCTCCGTATTGTCTGTAGTGTGTTGTGTACATAGTTTTTGACATCTGTCCAAGATCTGCCACCGAGATCTGGTTCAGCAGCTATGCAAGCATTGCACTCCTTTTTGCCCGGAACCTTCATCCCTGTGATAAATTCACTCAAGAAACGCTTCACTGCAGCCTGCTCCATCTCACTCCAAGGTCTTCTCTTTAAAGCGGGCTTCTGTACAGTTCCTATAAAAAGATAAAGAGTGTATCATGGTTATATAAGAGAAATAAAGAATGCAGTAGTCTCTCAATTCAAAATGCTAAAACTCTAGAGCTTGACAGTTCATTCCCGATCTTGTTTCATCAGCTGCTGTTTCCAAGACTGTTTGATATTGTCAAAAAAGTAGTCCTTGAGTGAAGACCGTTTTGTGAACTACTGTTTCAAAAAGGTCAAGAATGAACTGTCAATTCCTGAAAGGGATCAGAAGTATGGGAAGTTTTGAACATCTATTGTTCTGTTGATGAAGACTGTGTTATACAGTTGAAAGTTCCCGAACAAGCAAGTAAGTGAACTTATGCTGTGTCTCAATTTGCGTTCTTCCGTACTTACACATGGTATTTTGAGGGCATAAGTGCGTTCACACTGACAAGTAAGGCAAAATGCAGCACACTATGAGTTCCTGGATGTTGTACACATAACGGCCAAAGAGTGGAGTGTGGAACGCTGTACACTTCTCACCCTCAATGGTCGCCATCTTGGCTACATAGCGGAAGGGGAGGGACCATCAAACTTGTGAAATGGCAAAGATTGCGGCGTATTTACCACCACCTTGCTTGAAAGAGGGGGCACACGCAAGCCAGTAAATTTAAAAACATGTTCATTTTTATTCATAGACTGTGTGTAAGAAGTGGACATAGACACCGTGACGTCACTCATTGGTTTGTGAACTGCCGTTTTGAAGCCTTGAGTTTGGCATTTTTGCCGTCGCAATCTTGTTTTTTTGACACAAGAAGGTGGAGCTCAGTACAACCGAATGCTGAATAATACATTTTTAGGTTATAATTAACTTTCATGTACTGAAAGCACACTGAAAATGTTAAAATTTCTAAGACGAAAACACGGACAACTTCCAGACTGGACAACGCCGTGGTAGTGACCTGTCAATCACAAGGTAGCCACGCCCTAAAGCATCCCCTGCTTTATGGTCTATTTGACTCTAAATGGGACCATAATTTGATAAATGAACATCATGCTGTATTGAAGAAGACTTGAAACTAGCGATTGAGACAATAAACTCATGTTTACAATGTTTAATGAGGTAATAAATCAAGGGAGAAGGAGGCTCATTTTCTCAGACTTCTATACAATCAGACTTCTTTTTGCAACCAGAGTATGCTGTTCTCTGGTGTGTATGGAGGCATTAGTGCATTTGTAGTGTTGTGTGGAGTAAATGTAGGAACCACTTGTGTATCAGTAGCATTCAACGGCGTGAAAGTAGAAATCAGCGGTTGACCCGTGTGGATCATGTTTACACTCGTAGAACACAAGGTTGCGTAAGTTGAGGTCATCTCTTGGGGGAAGTTGGTTGGAGCCATTGTCATACAACAATTTGAAGTTTCTCTCAGGTGATCTGGATTCACTGTTGTCAAAGTACAGACAACGTTCGAGTCTTCCAAATCTTTCTCTGTGGTTTCGACTCCGGCTTTCGGGCTCTTTGGACTCTCATTTACATTCCCGTCAGACTTGTGCTGGTTACTTCTCCTCCGTATTGTCTGTAGTGTGTTGTGTACATAGTTTTTGACATCTGTCCAAGATCTGCCACCGAGATCTGGTTCAGCAGCTATGCAAGCATTGCACTCCTTTTTGCCCGGAACCTTCATCCCTGTGATAAATTCACTCAAGAAACGCTTCACTGCAGCCTGCTCCATCTCACTCCAAGGTCTTCTCTTTAAAGCGGGCTTCTGTACAGTTCCTATAAAAAGATAAAGAGTGTATCATGGTTATATAAGAGAAATAAAGAATGCAGTAGTCTCTCAATTCAAAATGCTAAAACTCTAGAGCTTGACAGTTCATTCCCGATCTTGTTTCATCAGCTGCTGTTTCCAAGACTGTTTGATATTGTCAAAAAAGTAGTCCTTGAGTGAAGACCGTTTTGTGAACTACTGTTTCAAAAAGGTCAAGAATGAACTGTCAATTCCTGAAAGGGATCAGAAGTATGGGAAGTTTTGAACATCTATTGTTCTGTTGATGAAGACTGTGTTATACAGTTGAAAGTTCCCGAACAAGCAAGTAAGTGAACTTATGCTGTGTCTCAATTTGCGTTCTTCCATACTTACACTTGGTATTTTGAGGGCATAAGTGCGTTCACACTGACAAGTAAGGCAAAATGCAGCGCACTATGAGTTCCTAGATGTTGTACACATAACGGCCAAAGAGTGGAGTGTGGAACACTGTACACTTCTCACCCTCAATGGTCGCCATATCTTGGCTACATAGCGGAAGGGGAGGGACCATCAAACTTGTGAAATGGCAAAGATGGCAGCGTATTTACCACCACCTTGCTTGAAACAGGGGGCACATGCAAGCCAGTAAATTTAAAAACATGTTCATTTTTATTCATAGACTGTGTATAAGAAGTGGACATAGACACCGTGACGTCACTCATTGGTTTGTGGACTGCCGTTTTGAAAGAATGTAAGTTTAAGGCACTTCAGTATTGGCTTCACTTTTCAGACCATAAAGTTGCCCTTTTATTCAGTTTTAATACTGTTATCAAGTGAGCAACCAAGCCGGCATACATTTTAGCAGGCGACAATCGCGGTCAAATGTTGGCGGTAATGCTCCGTCCGGTTGAGGGTTGCAATAAGAAGCAGTCAAATGTTGCGATCATCATTAGTGGCAAGTGCGCATCGAACAGCCATGTTTGATTTGACACTACCCTGTTGAAATTCCCGCACTACGCAAGTAAGTACATTGTGTACACAGTGTACTAACGGAAGTATCCGATTTGAGACACAGCACAAGAGTTGAGATTGTTATGTATTGTATGTTAACTCTACTTTGAGAGCACTTTGTAATCAAAGATCACATTAATGCAAAAGGATCCAAAGGTACTCACCATCTTTTGCAGTGCTGCGTGGACTTGATGGCAGCGTCCGATCCATCTTGAGAAGTTGTTTGCTCACTTCCTCCAGCTGCGATGCATTCTTTGAGAGCCTGTAACACTCCTCGCTGCTCCTTCCCAACAGCTTGGCCACTTGATCCATTTCGCCTTCACTGAGGCTCATTAGCTGCCAGCAGCTGGCAATTTGCTCTCTTAATGACGAGGACAGAAGTGCTTCTGGGTTTTTAACTCCACATTCCATTGCAGACCTTCGGAAACAATCCAATCCTCTGATGAAGGATGGACCTTCAGTCCGTGCAAACAGGTATGGGTTCGTTTTTGACACACCGGCTTGTTCTCGATTTTCAATGAGTAAGTCGATTGACAAAACCATCCTTTCCGTTAGCAGAACCAGCATGTTCCTCCCATACTGACCCTCTAGTTCTAACCTGGTGAAACTGCTACCAAGGTCCAGCTCCAATTTTGTGCTTTTCCTTATTTGATCCGCAGAGGGCACAAATGTTCCCATACTCTTCTTGCAAGTGTAAGTTTGCAACAGCATTCTGCCAATATTTCCGACCCTTCCTCTGTTAAACAGACACACATCTGCCAGAGTGGCCTCGCTGAGCTTTTTCCATGTTGACAAATTAGGACTTTCTTTCAGCTCCTTCCTGGCTTCCTCTTCTTCCCCTGTGATAAACCTGTGGAGTTTTACCAAATCTTCTGTCACAGTTGACTTGTCTACTTCCACTTTCTTGACTTCTTGTTTAAGAGATAATGCAAGAGCTTTGCGAGAAAAACACTGACTCCATTTTGTATCAAGAAGGTGTATGAACTTTTTCACTTCACCTTCAGTTTCACCGTCCTCGGTCATGCGACTTTCCCCGAAAGCTATTTCCGCAGCTCGTTTCAAAGAATAGCCGATCTTTGAGACGAGGGAAACGGTTTTAAACTTACTGGAACTGGGGTCAAAACCGCTAGCTTTTTTAGCTCCTTCAACGGCTAATTCAAATCTGGACGGTTGACATATTTCATGCAAGTACTTCACGCTCTTGTCAAGCTCGCTTACGGCGACCACAAATCTACCCAGTTCCCTCATCTTTTGTGCAATATAAGCAAACTGAGACTTGTCATGGTCATACTTGGCAGACAAAGCATTGCCATATTTACAAATGAGTGGGTCATTTCTGATATGCCTCGAGATGTCATCTTGATGCATGATGTGGATGATTTCCTCGCAGCCTCCAGTTAAGAACTCTGACATTGGAAGCAGCCGGGAGGCAGCACTGCTGACTCTATTTGTCCTTTCAGAGGATTTCTGATCTCCCTTTCTGGCCTTACATGACCGCTCATGTCTCCACAAATCAGTTTTGCGATAAAAAGCGAAGCAGTGCTGGCAAGGCAGGAAGTCGCGGACAGATATGGTGGGATTTTTAACCTGTTTCTTGGTCACAATTTCCCCCTCGCCACTTTTGAGAACTTGGCAATTGTGTTCATAATCTCCTTTATTGCGAATTTGGTCAAGCATCGTCTGTCTGACTTTGGAACCTTTGGGAAAGCGTATTGCGTGGGCAACATCTGTTTCGTCCGCATGTTTCCTTTCCAAGTGCTTTGCAAGTTGGGTAAAAGCCATTTTGCAATATAAACAGAAGTGCTTTTTACTTGACTCCTTTTTCTCATCGTTCGTTTTGCTAGGGGGCGGTTCAAGCACTTTCTTACAGGTCCTTAAACTGGATCGTGTCGGTTGCCTCTTCTCCTCAGTTTTCCTGCGGCGCCCAGATCGCCTTCTAGGAATCTCCTTTGACTGAACTTGATCTGCACCATCTGACTGATCTGCCTCATCACTTGAGTCATTCGCTTCCCCGGGGGACCTTTGCTCGTCAGCTACGCCCTTTTGCTTTGTTTTGTCTTTGCCCCTTGTCAGCATCCCTTCTGCATTTCTGGTTGGATTTGAATGATCAAAGTGCAATTTACTTGATAAACCACCATTTGACATCTCGTCTTCCTGTGCTCGCTTCTGGTCTTCCTTTCCTTGACTTTCCTGCTTGGTAGCTGAATCACAAGCAGTATTTTTGGATTCAGTTATATCCTTTCCACCTTTTTGGATCTGTTCATGTTCCCTCACTGTCACTTGCTCAGTGTTTATACTGGCAGGGCAGCTTGGCATTTTTTCGCCATCTTTTGGACCATCCAAATCTTGTGGGATATTCTCTTTTACTCTCGGAGTAACCTCGTCATTTCTGGCACTGTCAAGGTTAGAAGTCAACCTAAGAGCATCACTCGAACTTCTCTCTTCAATCAAGCTCCTCTCTCCTTCAAATGACCTCGTCTCACCAATAGTACAAGCCTGTAAAAGAACAAGCATATGTAAGACTCATTGCCAAATCAGACCCCATGAATAATTTGACTGAGTGAACCTAAAACACAGACCCATTAGGAAAACACAAACTAAAGCTAAATTTTGGTTTGAATTTTTGGTTAAGTCGGGTGTTTTTTTTGGTACTGCCCTTTTTAAAATCCTTTGCACATTTTTCAGTTAACGCATCAGCACCTTGGCAATGCCCCACCAAGATCCAGGCCCATTCAAACTGAAGTCAATGTGATGGCCACACATCACTTTTTTAGTCCAACATCGGTATCAAAATAAAACCCCTGACACCTCTCAAGTCTCCAGTAATAAAAACCACATGTGACCCATTCAAGAACAGTTAATGGCTTTATTGGATCAAGCAGCGTTTCGACATTGTAAATGCCTAACCAAGTATATGTAGTCATGGGGTGTTGGATGAAATGCTACATGGAGAGAACAGAATATGCACTAGACCTACATTCATGGCTTGCAATCAAAACAAATAACTTTTGATGTCATATACAAAAGGTTTTGGCTTAGCATAGCGGTGTTTTTCTGGTAAAATCTATGAAACTGGCGACTGGATATAGATGCAAAACATGGGAACACTTCAATGGTGTTCGGCCACAAATACATTAATTAATATTATTTAGATGTCATTTATGGTTTCAAATTTTTTGATAAGATAAATAAAGATCCTGAATACATGATAGTTACTGGTAACATATGTGCTATGATGATGATGCATGTTCTGAAAACAGTATGTACCTGCTTCACAGGGTTCATCTTGTCCCATTACATCATGTGTTCAGTGTCTTCTTCCACTGGCGTGTTGTTCACTGCAAAGAAAGATGACACCACAGTCTCTAATGTGCACACACATTATCATGAATGTATAATGATGAATGAAAAGTTACCAATGTACAATTACACATTAGCTGCTAACAGCAACGACTAATTAGCGCAAAGAACATTTTAGTGGAGATTTTTGTTAGCTTTTTACATATTTTGTACACACAAAAACAATTCAATTTAGATTAAAAGTAAGCAATGTGCCTTTAACGATCAATACGTTACAGGTGTAATTTAACTTTAAAATCTACAAATTACAACACAGTTGTTCCTGCTTCATAAAATAAAAGTTTCAATCAGACTAAAATGACTACATTAAAAATATTTACACTATTACAACATCGCTTAAAGGGATAGTTTGGATGTTTTGAAGTGGGGGTGTATGAGGTACTTAAACATAGTCAGTGTATTACCTACAGCAGATGGCGAGTACGGGCAAAGTGTACGCTATATTTAGAACATTTTCACCGCTTTACCTCGCCGTCAGATAGCCCTTTCTGACGGGGAACTGAAGCCGTTATAACTATGCTCTTTTCAAAGCCACCAGACTCCTTTGACAAAAACAGTAATTTTACCTCTCAGAACACAGGAGTTGCTGGGTACCGTTGCCTCGATAAGTCAGTTTGTTTGTGTTAGTGTGTGACTTTGGTGAATCCAAACTAACCCTTTAAAACACCAAAGTCACACAATAACACAAACAAACTCACCAATTGAGGCAGCGGTAGACCAAAATACCCTGTGTTCTGCCAGGTAAAATAACTGTTTTTGTCAATGGAGTCTGGTGGCTTCAGTTCCTCGTCGCAAAGGATTGTCTGACGGCGAGGTAAAGTGGTGAAAATATTCTAAATACTGCGTACGCTTAAACTGGCAGTAGGTAGTATATTTTTGGAATAACTGGGTAAAAATTCCATAATAACCTTTCAGCATATTGTAATTCAAGTTCTCTGAGAGAAAACTAGACTTCTGCAGGTCCTCATGGCTCTGTTTTCAAGCTTTAGAAAAATCTAACCAGTGACGGGAGACTTTGACCAATCACAGGTCATTTCAGAGAGAGAGAGAGAGAGAGAGAGAGAGAGAGAGAGAGAGAGAGAGAGAGAGAGAGAGAGAGAGAGCGCGTTCCCATTGGCTGTTCTACAAATACAGATGCGCTTGCACGGCCCTTCGGTGACAGCCTGATTCAACGGCGGAATATCCTGCAGGAAAAGTTGCTATTCCAGCATTGGCAACAACTGTTTACACTGTTTACAACGCAACCCAAAAAAGGAAGACAGACTTATCAAAAAGAGTCTGACAATATCAGCGAAGCGTTTCAGTGATGGAAAGAAAATGTTTATTACTTTAGCCTTAAGCTCATTGTTTTTTTGTTTTTTCCCAGAAACTGCCTACCCTGGGCTACCACTTGAATCACGATATGCTGAAAGGTTATTATTGAAATTTTGCCCAATAACGCCAAAGATAAACTTGCCTTTCCCAGCTTTAAACTGATATAGATTTTTTAGGTGTCTAAAATGCGTCTTGCTGCTGCCTCCGTCCACAGCGGTACATTGTCTGTTTCTCCAAACTCCATCTACTGTAGGTAATACACTGACTATGGAGAAGTAGCTCATACAACCACACTGAGAAACACCCAAACTATTCCTTAAACATATAAAAATGAAAGCATTTGAGGTCACACTCTTACCTGGGTTTGTTGCAGAAGCGAAGGCGCTTTGGAGTTGTGAAAAACATCTTGAGGCGTTGAATTATTAGTAGACATGAAACAGTGAAGTCTGTGGATGTAGATCTTGAAGAGACATTTTTCTCCTTGGTGAACAGTTTGTGATTTTAGATGCGCTGTATGGGTTAATTATTAAGATCCGCTGAACGTGATGGAACCGAGTCATCTCTGCCACATCACGTACTGTAGCTCTAGTCAGGCATGTTTACTGTTCAGTATTTTCCGTTCCTGTTGATAATATTGTGTAACTTGCACACTTATTAGGGTTTCTTGAGATATTCCAAAGAGGTTCCAGAAGTTTCAAATCACAAACAGATGATTGTGTCCGAGACAGAAAAAATGTCCACAAGCACCTGCTATGTGTCATAACGACTAACACGTAAAAAGTTTGTGCTTAAAGAAAGCTATAATTTGTCTCGTGTGGACAAAAACGACTCCTGGACAACCGTTGTTTATGTGAAATTAGGGCTAGGCGATATGACCAAAATCTTCTATCCCGATATAGGTCATTACATATCTCAATAACGATATTTATCACGATATAGCATGTTTTAAATGAAATAATCACACGGTAAAGCCTATTTTTTTATACTCCAGTGTGAATTAAATACTTGATAAATGAAAAGTACTGAGTATTTACTCATTTTAAGAACTTGAGTGCAAAATGAAAATAACAGTATTAAGTGAAATTAAATTTTTAAAAAAAATATAGGCCTAGCTTATTTATTATACCGCAATAGAAAGCCTTATCTATGTCAATTGCTTCTTAAATATTTCCGACCACGTTGCTTCTCCGTCCGCAGAATGAAGCTTAATTTTAACGCAATGTCAGTTCATGAATTTGTAATGGAGAGGACCTGGCAGGGCAAGTATTTAACTTTATTAGTGCCGTATGTGACAGACGCAGCACTGTGTTATACTGCTCATCCACAAAATTCATATTTTTTTTTGGATACCGGACTGCACAAACACTCCCACACACACACACACACATATACACTGGGGGCAACCAAGGTGCTGTAAAATCTGTAAAATGTGCTTTTTGTCTTGGAATTGAAGACTCAAGAAGCCTTGAGATATATATACAAATTAAAATAAAATAAGGCACAAGCTAATCAGCAGATAAACACAAGATAAGATCTGGGTGAAGAAATCATTTTAAAGTGGAATAAACATACCTCTTGGTCCAGATTGTAGTCCTCTTTGGAATTTAGAGCCAATTTGACCGCCATGTAATCTCCACTTTTCACAGCATCCCGCAACTCACCTGACAGGGACAAGTTAGAGAGAGGTTTAAAGAAAGTATACACTGTAGATCTCACAATCAAACATATTTTAAATAGGGCTATCATGATGATTGTCCATAGTTAATCGATTATTCACACATTTGTTATGCGTTCAAAATGTACCTTAAAAGGGAGATTTGTCAAGTATTTAATACTCTTAACAAGTTCTGGGAGGTCTGAGATGTAAATTGAGATACTCACTGGGTGACAACGGCGGACCGGACAGGATCTCATCCTCCCCGTTCAGATGTTTCTGGAAGTCGTCCAGAGTCATCCAGTCCAGGTTGAGGTCCATTCCTAGACTCAAGGTGGCCTGGCCCTTATCTGTACAGCACACAACGCAGAGAGAGATGCTTCATTGGTTGGCAGGTTGAAACACTGCATACTGCAACTCAAACTATTCCCTCCTGCTCATTAACAATATGACAATATCAACATGACAATCGTCATGAGCTCAGTGGCCAATCAGAAACCTACCAGATTTGTCAGCGCCCCCTGGTGGGTCCTGGGTGTCCTGACCATCATCACATGCCATGAAGAGTCGGGGCTCACTATCCTCTCTCCTCTTCCTCCTGTCCTCCGTCGGGGGTTTCCTCTCCCAGCCGGGCCGCTCCTCTGACCTCTCCTTCCTCTCGCGGGAATCCTCTCCAGGCTTCGACTTCGCCGTGGACGCCTCCGATTCCCTCTCGTCGCTGTCCAGGCTGAAGCCGTAACTCTGACCAGATCTGGAGGCTAAAGGGGGGGGGGAGCAGACAAGTCGTCATATTTCTTGGGAGTCATGGAGAGTCTCGATGGCTGTCGACACAGCTGTCAATAGCCCCGTTTCCACCGCAGGAACTTTCACCCGGAACTAGGAACCTTTTTGAGGAACTCATTGTGTTTTGACTGCAGGGACCAGGATCTAAAATAAGTTCTGGGGACATTTTACAGGGCCTTTTTACCCCAAAAATGCCCTGGTCAGGGGTAACACTTTCTGAAAGTACTGGAATTTTCGGGGTGGAGTTTGCAGAGATGACCGTCGCACACAGCGCCGCGAAGTACTCTAGTATTGATTAAGAACCATTTCAGATGAGTGAGAACATTTTTCTTTGTTTGATAACATTAAAAGTAAAGTTCGGCTCTGCTGTCGGCTTCACGACTCATTCAAAAAAGACAGAGAGAAAAAGACAGAGAGATAGCGAGGGCGAGCGGTAACGTTAGAAGAGGGCAGCGGTGCTGTGAATGAGAGAAAGAAAAGTTATTTTCTGATCGTTTCATGGCGGTTATTCAAAAGCACACAAAAATAACCATCAACCACAGATGATACACTGTGGAGACAGACACTCTTAGTTTCATTTCATTCATTACATCCAACGTGCAGCAGTAAATATCGTCGCAGTGAGACAAAACCAAATGTTTATATTTGTTTTAACGTGTCTTTTAGATGAAACAGGCGGACACACTGAACGTCAGGCTGCAGAGTGTGTTTACCGCTGCGATCACCAGCAGCCCTCATCTCATGTGATGCCGCTTTTTCATACGTCAGCGGACTAATTTGCCTAATCTTCGCAGGTCTTTAGACCACTGTGGAAACGCAGACAACAGTGGGCTGAAGGAACCTTTTAGTTCCTTGAAAAGTAGTTCCAGGGACTAAAAGTCGCCGGAACCTTTGGTGGAAACCCGGCTAATCAAACCTATCGAAATTCAAATTTTTTCTTGTTGCTATGACAGTAAATGATTTCTTGGTTGTAAAAGAAAATGTCCAAAGTTTTTAAATGCCTGTTAGCAGTAGTGCCACATAATTTCACATATTTGTAGCTTATAAAAGTGCTAAAAATTGTGAGACCCCCATTTGTACAATATAATCTTTAGTTTAGTTTTAATGAGCAACTTGTTTCACATGTAAACCGACTGTAGACGTCGGCGTCTACACGACTAGGGACACTGAACAAAGAGACTAAAAGGTGCAATCACACCTAGACTCTGTTTTCACCGGTTTTACCTATAATGCATTTGGTTTGTTCTTACCAGGTGTTTGGTTGCTCATTAACTGAAGTCAGTTTGAGTTGATGTGACTATGTCGAACATCAATAAACTAAATATGATTTTTTTAAATGTGATTTTTCTGTGTTCATACCATCTGATTGCTTGGTCTTCTCCGTCTTCTCCGGCTCTGGTTTCTGACCTGGAGACTCTTTGGTTGGCTTGGAGATCTTTTCAATCTTTCCTATTAGCTATGTTGGAAAAACAAAATAATAATACAGTGTTAACATCTTGTAGTTTTCCAGGTAAATCACTGAGCTGCAGGGTGAGGCGGCTTTCATCGCTGCTTGTTCTCTGATGTTGGCTTGTTGTGTCTTGGCCTTTAATCAGTTCAACACGGAGAGGTTTCCAGATTTTATAAAAACAAATGCGTTGCCAGGAGAAGACAAAATAGGCAGAGCTCCAACCTGGCAAACCAAAAACTATTTTTTCTGCATTTTTGTCAAATTAAATCGACATGTGTCCAATTTTCGACTCCAACATTTTACATCATATGATAAAAGAATAAACAATGTATATGATACTGTACCTTTGTGGGTTTGCTGCTGATCTTCTCTGCGGCGGGCTGATGCACCGGCTGCCTGCGGGGGGCGCGGTCCTTGGCCTCGCAGTTTAACAGGAACTTCTCAAACAGGTTAGTGGAACCCGTGGCGTCCTTCGGTCCCAGCACCTCCTCTTTAGCCACCTCCTCCTCTTTGAGCTTGGTGATGCTGCTGGCTGCTGTGACGGAGGACGACGAGGACGACGAGGATGTGGAGGAAGACGGGACTTTGGGTGGCGCCGACGTGCTCTCCTGCCCTTTGCTCTTGGCTTTCTTATGTAGCGTGGAGCTGTCGCTGGAGTCCGAGTGAGGCGCGGCGTCCTCCTTGACTTTAGAGGTGAGGCTCTTTAGTTTTAGGAGGCTGCTTTCTTTCTGAGAGGCATCTGGCTTTTTGCTCCTCTTGTCGTGGATGAGGTCCTTAATGCCCTGCAGCTTCACCTCCCACTTCCCCTTCTTTTGTTTGTCCTCTAATCGTGTTTTTTCGGCCGACTTTGCCGCCGCATCCGTTGATGCCGTATCGTCCATTTGGGGCTCTGACGGGCCGTCGCTCAGGGTGTCCTCCGGAGGAGCAGCGGCCTCGTCTTCAGAGGTTTCCATCTTCCTTTCCTTCTTCCCTTTCTTTTTCTTCCCCTCTTCTCCCCTCTCTTTCTTATGCTTTCCTCCCTCTTTTCCCTTTTCCTTCTTGTGTTTTTTGGAGGGAACCGCCGGCTCATCGTCCTCCTCTTCAGAGTCAACCACACGCTTTTTCGATTCAGTCTTTTTCTCCTTGGGAGGAGAGGGCGGAGGAGTCGGGGCTCTCTCCTCTTCTTCTTCCTCTTCTTCTTCTTCTTCTTCTTCTTCTTCGTCGTCGTTGTCGTTGTCGTCTGTCTCTGGTGCCGGCAGAGGCCTGAACTCCTCCTTCCGTTTGTCTTTCTTCTTCTTCTTCTTTTTCTCCTTTGGAAGCGGTTCCTCTTCTCCTTCCTGGATCTTTGTCTTTTTCTTCTTCTTCACAGGTGCGTCAGTCGGACGGTCTTTGTCGCTGTCGATCTCAGAGTCGGGATCAAACACATCGCTCTTCATGGGCAGCAGCTTCTAACGGAAAGGGACAAGAAATGTCACATTTTAAGATTAATATCTTGTTTTTTTAGACCTCTAGTAACCCTGTGGAGCTCCTTTTTGAGTGGGTCCCCGTTTTGTTCATCACCACAAGCTTACACATGGGTGACGACACACAGTACTACCAATGGTGTCACACATAGTTCACCTGTGATCACCGGGAGTTTTACAACCAACCAAAATACAAGTTGGTCACGCCAACAAGCCACAACAAGTAACGGCACATTTACACCAAGTACGAAGTGAACTTTTCGGGCGGCGCGATGACATACAAAGTCAATGCAAAGAGGTGAATAGATGCCTATTTGTGCTGAGCGACGCGAATGGTGCCAACACGTGAACTTCGCCTACTCGCAGGAGTTGAAATATTTCAACTCGCTGTGTTGCGAAAGCCCGTCAGCGTTGAGACTCTATTCAGTCGCTGCCGTATTTATGCCGAGATGACTTTATGTTGAGTGTTGATGGAGCAGCAGCATAGCAGCTGGCACTGATCCATCCAAACTCCATTCAGAAAACAAGCATTTTTAAGTTGTCTGCTTGTCGTCTCGCGGACAGACCTGACAAAGCATGAATTCAGACTTTTTACAAATCAACATCATTATGTAGTTATTTCGGCATCATTTTGATCTGTTTATTGCAATTTTCATACCGCAGTAGCGACGTGTCGCTTGCTAGATACAGTCAGTGTAAAGGCACTGTATGTGAATACGGCTCGCCGACAGGTGATGTTATGAACCCAGACACGACGGCATTTGGTTTTCTGACATATCTGGGACTTCTACAACATGTACAAAGCAGCAAAAGTGGTTATTTCTTCCGTGGTTGATGGAGGAAAGAAAAGTTGTTGGTATCTATGGAGACAAACCCCTTCTCCTCTCCGGCGGTCCAACTCGTACGAGTAGAGCGAGGTGAAAATTTCCTTTGCTCTTGGTGTAAACGCAACATAAGAGTCAACACAGTACTCCTTAAACGCTGTACCAACACCAGTATTATTGTTTTGGTGAATACAGTATCAGTAGTATTCTGACTTACCACAGTCTTCTTGGCCTCTGCCTCCTTCTTTGCCTTGATCTCAGCCATGGACTTCTTAAAAGCTAAGAGGACCTCGCAGCAGTCTTCCAAATGGGCCTCTGGCTCCCACGTGTCGTCATCCGAGCAGTAATTCTTCCAACGGACTCTGTAGAGAACTTCACCCTGAGAACAGAGAGAGAGAAGACGTGAAACTCGAGCATTTTACCTCCACACCAACCTGACACAGTTAAAACAAGAATCTGATCATGGCTGCTGCGTGCAAACATGGCGGACTTTTTCTTTTCTTCATTCATTGGTTGTTTTCATGATATATTGTACAAGACAGCAAGAGTTCATTGGGCAGAAAAAGCAAAACACTTAAAGCTTTTTTAAGCTTAAAAAGCAGAATTTACAGGATCAAACGCATCATCTATCATCTATATTTTAGATTTTTTTAATGTTTTTTTAAGGGCTGCCCCCGCTTAGTTGATTAGTCAACTAATCGGTTGTTTCTGTCTTAGTCGACTAAGATTTCTTTAGTCGATTAGTTGTTTTTTATGCTTTTTTTTAAGGCCTGCCCTCTCTTAGTTGATTAATCAGTCGTTTTGGTTTTACTTGACTAAGATTTCTTTAGTTAATTAGTCATCTTTCATGCTGAATGACTTATTTCTAAGACACTTATGAGCTCATCTCTGGTAAACACCAGATTTAAAGTGGTGCTTTTGTGTGATTCTTTGTGTTTTAGAGATCTGTCGATCAAATCAACTAATCGATTAGTCAACAAAATCGTTTGAGTGTTAGTCGACTATAAATTTGGTCAAGGACAGCCCTACTTTTTTTTTTTAGTCGGGACGTTATTTTCACACAAGGGAAACAAGTTATTTGAAGAGCTGCTAAATGATTCCCTGAAGCTTGAGCGTACATCAAATGACCCAGAATCAAGGTAATTAAGCCAAACAATGTTTTTCTTCCCCCTTTCAGGGATTTAAAGATGATGCATTTGAAAGTGTCTAACACCTGGAGACAACAGCACAAAAAACAAAGTTAAACGTGTCTTAGTTTGCAGCAATGAAAACAGGACACAAAGGACAATCTTTCTATGATCATATCATAATGATTATATCCATCTGAGGTCTGACCTTCTGCTTTCCGGGCATCCTGACTGGCATGTATACTGTGATTATTATACAGTGAGCCACCGCTCACATGTTTTGCATCAGTGCACCAACATTATAAACAGTCTGTTTTAATGGCTGCATCTTCCTGCAGAGCTGCCAGCAGGCCAGGCTTACTTCCTCACTGTGTTTGTTTTCACTCTCCTCGGTGTTCCTGAGCTTTTCTCTACACAGGTGGTAGAAACCCAGGGAGCCTCTAAAGGGACTCTTTATAATCTGAGACCAGCAGTAAGCCAAGTGTGTTAATAACTCACTAGGGCTCGCATTTAGCTCGGCTACCTCCTTGACCACGTGACCCTCATCCTGCACCTCAAGTCTCCCTCCAAAGCAGCTGCTTTTTAATCCGTTACTGAGTTAATTTGCTTTAAATTTACTTAGATTTGAATTCACTTTCTGGCAATATTTGGTCCGTAATCATTTTCTTCTGTACGATATTCAGTACACAATAATACAATATGTTATTTAAGTGTATTTACATTGTTCCATATCATGCTCATTTTCAGGTTCATACTTGTTTTTTTCTGTTTCTACTAGAACATGTTTACATGCTGTAATGTTAAAAAAAACAACTTTATTTTCCTCATACTGCCTGTCTGAATATACCTGTATTTACCCTCTGTCTGAAACGCTCCGTTTTAGTGCATTTCAACAGAATTGCGTTGCTAGGCAACAGCTTGGGTCCATGTTTTACTTCCTGTCAGCTGATGTTATTTCCATACACTGCAACAGGAAATAAACTGGGACACATTTAGAATGTTTACGTTTAAAACCGTGTAATGATCTATATATATTGTATATTTGTGACATCACAAATGGACAGAAATCCTAACGGCTTGTTTCAAACGCACAATTTCTGAATACGGGCTGCTGTGTGTATTTCTCCGTATATTGAGCGTTTTGATAGTTTTAACAATATTTATAAAGCACTTAAACCTGCTTTATAATATAAAAGACATGAAAATCTCACTTTTTACAATATGGGACCTTTAAGCAGCTGATCGATTGTCCAGTGTTGTATAATGTTTTGTTCTTTTTCCCTGATAATGTACCTTGAAAGTAAATAATTATAGATGTAAATGAATGTAAAATGTACGAATGTTGGGAAAATTTGCTTTTTAATGTATAAGGCAGTTAAAAGTGAATATGAGTTGAACATAGCGTAACACAAATGTGATGTTGTATAAAGTATGTATATGATAAATATGATGTACTGGATTTCAGACCCCCGATGGCATCAGCTAATGGGGATCCTTTTTAAATAAATAAATGAATAGTTTAGAGAAACTTAAGACTGTTTAAAAGGAAAAACTATAATCCTTTGATCGCATAAATCAACTTGAGTTTCAAAAGATGGGGAAGAATCTGTGATGTAAACAAACAGTAAATGGGAAGAATCCTTCAAACTAAAACAGCCCATAACAACTCATACACACAACCTCCATACCGACTAAGTAGAAGGGCTAGTTCATATTTAAGTGTGAAAATGTGGCACCATCTTGTGACAAAGCATGACTTTGTAAACAGCTAGAGTGAAGATACTGGTATCATATGAAACTATAAAACCTAATGAATCCATCGGTACCAAACATGTCATACTAGCTTGTCAGTAAGGAGGTTAAATAGCACTCCAAACACACAATATGAGATATAAGATAGAAGAGATAATAGGAAGGATCACTGCTGCAAAGAGGTAAACAAACTGTACAACATAACTGTGTAATCACCCACAATCACATCAGCCACAGAGCTGAAACATTTAGTCTAATTTATTATGATTATAAATAACAATTGCATAATTTCACTATAAAATCTGGAGGATAAATTGGGTAGGATTATATATATATATATATACTTTTGTTCTATTCAGCAATGCAATGTAATCAGTGTGTGACAGTCCTGATGAAAAATCAAGAGTTAAAGTTAATTATCAGTCAGTTATTCACTTAAAATCAGTTGTATTTTTAAGGTTTAAGAACAATCAGTACAACTGAAATAAAATCTATCAGTCAGCTATAGTTAATTATTATATATTGAGGCTTTAATCTGTTATAAATAAAAGGTTAATCTGTCTGTTGTTGCCATTTGAAATACACACTGGGGATTAAGATAACTGACTGTGTTTACCACTAGCAAACCTCACTTTCCAATATGTTAAATGCACAATCAGACCATCAGTATTCTGGTTATTTGTTTATATTCTAGCTGTGCAGCTGAACCAGATGATGAGAGTAACAGAGCTGCAGAGAGTCTCCGTCCTTGGCCTCAGCAGGAGAGCTGACATCATGCTAATGATGCTAAATAACAACCATGCTACATGAATATAGACGAGCTCAGGAGAGATTTAATGCATTAAAAAAGACTTTAAATACGTTATAGAGTACTATGGTGCACTATGCGTCGAAAGAGAGGAGTCAAAGCAATGCTAGCTATGTGTATGTAGAAGCTATGCTAAGCTAGGCTAGGCTACACTGTAAAAAATGACATTTTTTTTAAGTTTTTTTCAAGAAATTTTACATTTTTGTCTGTATTTCAAAATGACAGAAAAAAATGTAAAAATGACATGTTTCATTTGTGATTTATATGTAAATGGTCTTAGATTTACGGTGTATTACTATTCTAACAATAAATATATGTTAAAAGTAAAATATTTCTTGTAAAATTACAATTTTCTTTTGCAAAACTTCTGAAAGTTGATGTAAATTTGGGCTTTTGCAACGTAAAATTACAGGTTTCATTTGTGATTTATATGTAAATGGTCTTTGATTTACAGCATTTTTTGTAATCACAATCGTAATTATCTGTATTTAAGCTTTTCTTGATCATTTTAAAGATAATTATTCTGTTTTTTAGAGGTTTATGACTCTATTTTAACAATTAATTTATTATGTCAGAAGAAAAGGATTTTATGTAATTCTAAAAATATTTCTTGTAAAAATACAGATTTTTTTGCAAAACTTCTGAGTTAATGTAAATTTGGGCTTTTGTAAAATTACATGTTTTATTTGTGATTTATATGTAAATGGTCTTAGATTTACGGTGTATTACTCTATTCTAACAATAAATATATGTTAAAAGTAAAATATTTATTGTAAAATTACAGTAATAAAGGCTAATTATATAAAGATAATTACTGTTTTTGTTTTTTTTTACAGTTTATTTATGTTATTTAACGGTCAGTATTTTTTATTTATTTTTTACAGTGTAGGCTAGGCTAGGCTAGCCTAAGGCTAACGCTAGGCTAGGATATAGTAGGCTAGGCTAGGCTAATGCTAGGCTAGGCTAGGTTAGCTCCTACCTCTTCCACCCGCATGTCGATGATTCTCTCCACTTCGTACACATCTTCCTCCTCGTCCTGCTCGCTGTCCGCCGGCTCCACCTTCTCCGTTTCAGCCGCCATGGCTGCGGGGTTTTATCTATAGTGTGTCTATTGTTTTGATCCAGACAGTAGAGGCCGTGTTCAGCTCTGTTTCTGTCCCCGGAGTTGCTGCTCTGCTCTGCGGCTCAGAGACCAACTACCGCCCGCTCTCACTATGCTGCATTCACACACTACTCCCAACCTCGGAATTTACAGCTTCTTACAAGATTTAAGATTCAAGGCCAAGTTCCAAATCTTATGCTTTTTCTTTTTACTTCTAGTACGTACTGCAGCTGCCCTTACAAAGTATGTACTGTTGCATGCAGTAAATGCATACAATTTGGACATACTACTACATCCTCCAGGAACAGTTTTTCCCCCAGGCCATCAGACTCTTAAATAGATAATTCATACGACACCTTCTCACACAAAAATATATCTTATACTGTATATACTGTATATGTTCTTAATGTATATGTTCTTAATATGCCCTTGTACAAAGTATTTACTTTTATAATTGTAATATAACTTAAAGTATTTGTAATTCTAATTGTAATATAACTTAAAGTATTTGTAATTTACTTAATATATTTTTACATCTGTTTATATCATGTTTATTTTTGTTTATAGCTTATATTGTATATTGGTAGAATTTCAATTTTTTTATTCTTATTTTATTCTAACGTTTTTATTTAATCTTTTGTTATTATACTGCTTATTTGCACCAACAAAACCAAAGCAAATTCCCTAGTGTATACCTCTTACACCTGGCAATAAACACCATTCTGATTCTGATATAAGAAATACTTTGTACAAGGCATATTAAGGCATACTATTTATTTAAATTACCGGTACATGTTTTTTTAAATACATAAAAAAGTTTCCATTAAAGACATATCTTAACTACATGGATTATAGGACTACAAAGGTAAAAAATGTTGATTTTAGAAGGTATCTTCATTGTACTGTGTCCTTTAGTTCATACACTGAAACCCCAAATTCCCATGTTTCCTAAACGCAGCATGGACATGAAGCTGCCCTCTGGATGAAAACATGGTGGACTGCAGATAAAAGGGTCACGTCAAGAATTAAAGGATAAATATGATACAAAATATTAGTGCATATTTATAATTTTATATTTTTTATAAGATTAAAGGTAATAATTATAGTTAAAATAATTATAAATAATAATAATTGATAAATATGATACAAAATATTAGTGCATATTTATAATTTTAGATTTTTTATAAGATTGAAGGTAATAATTATTGTTAGAATAATTATAAATAATAATAATCGATAAATATGATACAAAATATGAGTGCATATTTATAATTTTAGATTTTTTTATAAGATTAAAGGTAATAATTATAGTTAGAATAATTATAAATAATAACAATAAATCTGTGCAATGTTAATACACTGAATGTGAAATACATTTGTCTGTGCAATATATCCTTGATGCAATATACACCTCAAGTGCAACTACCTTTGTTTACATTTTATTTATTACATCTACCCTACCTGTTTTACAATTACCTCTGTTTACATTACATCTATTTTTATATTTTATACTTCTAGTGTAACACTTCTGTTTATATTTATTTATTACATCTACTTTACCTGTTTTATTTGCTTTATAACTGTGTGTGTTTTACCTGTTATATGTTTTATCTGCCTCGTTTAGTCTTGTCAAGTATTTGTTTTAAAGCACTGACCAGAAGTGGCAACTGTGAATCTCGTTGTATTTAATACGATGACAATAAAGCTTTCTATTCTATTCTATTCTAATAATAATTATAGTTAGACAAATTTAGGAAAATTGAATTAGAGTATATGTATGGCTCAATAAGGAAGCTGGTTAATAATTAATAATTAAATTAAATAAGTTTATACTTCTTCTCACTCCTTTTCGAATATGTAAATCAAAGCATCAAGTGTTGACAATTTATTTTTCTTACGCTTTTCATTGTATATAAATACTACTTGTTTCTGACTGTCCACTTGTTGGTATAATCATTCTTTTTCTTTATTTTTTCTTTTAGTATTCTAGATGTTCGAAATAAATTTTGAAATGAAATGAAATTTTATACATTATATAATCTCCCACCTACTGTTATGTTCAAACACATACAACTAACTCAAAATGAGCAGTTTTGTCCCATTAAATTAAACTGTTTATGTGGCCACAGAATGTATTATATACACAGAGCATATGCAATTATATATATGATCATTATTAGTGTTCAAAATATGTTTCAAATAAATACAATCTTCATGTTCAAATATAAGGATATGCATTTTTTTTTCCAAATATCTCTAGTTTATGTTAAATAGTACAGAATGAGCAACACATTTTTGGAAGCAGTAAATAGTTCTGATTTAATCCTCAAATCCAAACAAGCCGGAGCAAATTAAAGTACACTTTGACATGATTTCCCATCATTTTGAATTGATAAATCACAAGTTACTATTCAAATGACTTTATACAGCAAGCAGTCACATGAAATGAGTCATCTGCATTTATTTCAATATTTACTTAAAGGCATTTAAAAACCTATTTAAAGGAAATAAACTCCATCGGGTGACACACAAATAGAAAGAAATATTTGCCTCACACCAATAATGAGCCAGCATAAATCAGAAATGAATATAACTTTGACAGTGTGTCCCTGTGACTTAACATAATAAGATAATAATAAGAAATTGAAGGACATACATTTAAAAATATTACATAATTATTTGCCACACACAAAAAAGAGCACATCACCTGATTGTCTTGTGATACAACATTTTAAGATTAATCAACAAAGAGCGAAGATACTGCAGATTCTGTTTCATCCAGCTACAAATTCCTCAAATATTTCTAAAATGATCATGCTGTTTAGTGTAACTCCACAACAGTGCTGCAGTGGCTGTCAGAGGAAACTGCTTCTTAACGGCTAAAGAGCAAAAAAATTAATAAAAATTAAGATACTCAAGCTTTCCTCTTCTATAAACAGCTTCATGTGCCTCTTAAAAAAATAAATAAATAAGAGAAACTGATGGTCTTTCAAGTAAACAGTTTTGCATTGGAGTAACATATCAGTTTCAGAATGAATGCTCAGTTAAGCCATAAATCATCAGTTAAAACAACATGTATCTGAATAAAGAGATGCTAATAGCAGTTCTGAAATTAGGGACAAATAGTAAAGTAAAGGAAAGTCTGAAATAAAATGTTAAGGCACATTAAGTTCAATAACATTTTGTAAAGAAACCCGTCATTACACGGTGGAAAATAAGCTCTCTAGCATCTTAGAGTTAGGTCATTTATTGTTATTTCAAGATGTTTCAGACGTATACCCTGAATATGAGTATGAACAGCTGTCTGGTTCTCTCCCATCTCAGACACCAAAAATGATCCGGAGATCAGCCAGGGAGAGTTTGGTGAAGGTGCTTCCCGTTCCCGACAGCACGTTCTGGGCCAGCTGCTTCTTCCTCGCCTGCAGCGTGGAGATCTTCTCCTCCACCGTGCCGTCACACACAAACCTGGAAACACACAAACACAAAACTCTTAATTCATTATATACTTTGTCTCAATACTGCCCCTTTAGCAACAATGTCGTATGATGTAAATAATAATATCCAAACACGCATATCGGATGTCCCGCTGATTCGTTACCTGTGGATGGTGACATCTTTTCTTTGACCCACTCTGTAGATCCGGTCACAGGCCTGATCCTCCAAGGCTGGGTTCCTGTCAGAGTATTCAGGGGTTAGAGGTCAAACACTCAACCATTCTTACGCTGAACATGTCAAAGATTATCTCACATTAATCCGTTTGTGACGAACTCCTAGGGTATGTTCCAAATCGCATACTTTTTCTTTTTACTTTTAGTACGACGTGCTGCAGCTGCTCTTACAAAGTACGTACTGTTGCATGCAGGATGCACACAGTTGGGACATACTGTAGTACTACTTCACCATAACATGGCGCCTGGAAGTTTGACCCTCTTGCTCATATAGCCTCTGCACATTGTGGGTCAGAATAGCCAGAAAAGCACGCTGGCAAAATGCAACCGGATGTAGTAGTATTTCATTTCTTAAAGGGAGTCTATGTAAGAATCAGAATGTCTTGTTAACAGCGACACCTGTGGCCGTTAAGTCAACGAAAGTCAGCGTCCTGTTGCTCGCGCTTGTCCTCGCTCTACATAGACATGAACGAGCATCGCTCAAAACAGTGAGGCGACACACGTCAGCTAAAACCATAATATCACTCTATATTTCAGCTGCTTGGCAGTAATGTTAGCTGACCAGACGAAGGTCTCTCCATGAATCAATGCTGATCCTAGTGATGGCTTTTCCTGCTTCAGCCTCCCGACCGCGGCCGGAGGGAACAGGGGAGACGCCGGAGTTTTGGTCGGAGACGATAACGTTTCTCTCTGCGGAGCCCCGTCACTTCACAAGACACGGGAAACCTCTGTTGGTCTGGAGGAGCTGCAGCAGTTATTTCTGCACAAACATACACTGTACATTCACTAGATATTCTCAGAGCTAAACTAACTCTTCTGCAGTGTGGAGTGAGCGCGCATGAACGTGAGGTGGAGCAAAAGAGGGAGTGAGAACGAGCGCGGTGTGTGAGTGAAGGCAGGCAGGTAGAGGAGCAGAATACAGCAGAGACTCCAGCCCTGGAGACCAAAGCTACGGTCTCCCCTGTGTCTTCTGATCGTGGTCAGGTGGGCTTGTTTCGATGGTTTTGGCTATGTTAACGTATATGGCATACATTTTGGCAACGTCTATAATAAACCGTCTCGCCAAAATACAGACACCCCCCCCCTTAGGGACAAAAATGTCCCCATTAAAACCACAATTTTTGATCCCACAGCCATTACAGCATAAAATCCTGCACTCTATTATATCATAGCTTTCAATCTAGAGCGCTGGCTTCAACACTGTAGTTTTTACTATTTTGGCTACATCCAGCAGAGGGAAGCAAACAGCTGTTAAATACTGTTGTGGTTTTGTTGTGTGAGTCTCACCAGTGCATGTCAATGAGAAAGAGGTGATTCCCACCGATGAGATTGAGTCCAACCCCTCCAGCACAAAGAGACACCAGCATCACCTTTGGCACAAAACCAGAAATATAAATCCATATATTTATATACATTTACTCACAACACTAGTCTACAGACAGTTCTGAAAATGTATTCTGAGCAGAACTGTGGAAACCTTCTTCCATGAACATTTCTGATGTACACAAACCTTAACCAGCAAAAGAGAATATTTGTGAAAGGTTTAACTGTAGTCTAGTGTTCATACCTAATTCATTTAAAAGCAGTAACAGGTTCAGGTAGAGTCTGGGGTGAGATTTACCTGCGGTCCGGCAGGGTTAGTGTTGAACTCCTCCACCAGGTCCATGCGGCGTTTGGGGTTGACGGTCCCGTCGATGACGGCGTATCTCAGGCCCATCCGACTCAGATGAACGGCCACAATCTTGAGCATGCTGGTCCACTGAGACACGATCACGCTACACATCACCAGAGAGGAGACACCATGATGATGATGGGGACATTTAATGTGGTGAACTGCAGTGAACAGATGTTGGTAGTTTACAGCTCAGTTGAATGTATAGTTCTTTCAAAGAGGTGCGTGAGGAAGGTGATTATGTATCACAAGAACAGATAATCTTCCTCAGCAGATGGAGTCCTTAAAGACGTTCCTAAAAATGTAAAGTGGCAATTGACAATTTTTTTGATTGAACTTATTATTATTAAGTAAATGTTGATTACACAATGTATAGGGTGTAGAATAATGATGCCATCTGCGTTAAGACCGATCCGGTTGTCTTCACGACAGCGGCGCCAACAATAACACCACTTGGAAACACTAGGGTGAGAAAAGACA
The DNA here is from genome assembly GCA_916700685.1 of Adelosebastes latens. NCBI lineage: Eukaryota > Metazoa > Chordata > Actinopteri > Perciformes > Sebastidae > Adelosebastes > Adelosebastes latens. Next base: position 18,995 of record CAKAKR010057917.1, on the reverse strand, counting down.
TGTTGTCTGTTTCCACCACATTTCATTTACATGAAAACCCGTTAACTCTTTCTGCTTCTGAGTGGATCTTGTGGGGAGATTGATTTGCCGGTTGCATTATTTGGCAGCTGCATTTGTCTGCCAAAAGAATGGGTTGAATTTTTGCTGAAAGAATAAAAAAAGAACTCAAACTGAAGCAGATTGAGAATATAACTACTTACCTTTTCTGATCGTCACTCTGCTGTCTGATTGCCTCCAGCTCAGAGATAATAGCAGCAATCTGGAAAAATGAAAGTTGAATTAGTTAATTTGTTGTTTTTGTAATAATAAACATGGACTTGTTTTTCCAACATATCAAAGTCTTCTCACCGTGCATGTTGTATATTTCCCCGTGGCCTCTTGACAAAGACAGATTTGAATCTCTGCCAATTCTACATTGATTGGCTCTTATATATAAATCACTCCTTGGAGTGGTTCCTTCGTATGTACATATATGTGCCATCAAGATGGCCTGCGCTCTCACAATGTTCTACAGATCTTGGTCCCAAAGGTTTTTTTTTAGACTTTTCTAATCTGTGTAGCAGAGAAAGCTAAAACTGAAATAACCCGTGACCTTTTTGTGAATTTAGGATGCTGAGCAGTGAACGGTCGCCCACCTTGGTGCTCTCACTGGCGTCCTCAAACAGCCGTGAGGGGAAGCGGGTGCCGTTTAGGGCCACGGTGTCTGTAGGGTGAGGGTCCGATGATGACGAGGGGCCGGAGGAGAGCGACAGAGCGTTGAGCTGCTCCTCCAGAGACAACACGATGCCGTCACCCTGCAGCTCCGACGTGTCGAGAGTCTGAGCAGAGAGGGAAAGAAGGAAATCAGAGCTTGTTACTGTGCTGCTGTTTTGATTAAAGATAAAACTGTTGAGCCTCGTCAGAGCGAGTGTGTACGTACCTTCTTGAGAAGTGACAGGTGACAGCAGCACTGCCGGAGGCGCAGCAGCAGGGACAGGATGTGGACGGTGCTGGACGCCTGCTGGGGCTGCTGGGAACTCGACACAGCAGGGTC
>CAKAKR010057915.1:0-10148 GCA_916700685.1 Adelosebastes latens | reverse complement strand
ATATATATACACACAGGCTAAGATGGGACATTGACAGCTCGTCCGTGTACGCTGCTGTATCACTACGTTGACCTATTTCTTCTGCTGTTCTGGTGCTGCTAACAGACACTTTGTTAGACATTTAGGTCCATAAAATTGTCTGTTTGGCTTTTGTTTCCCCTTTTTTTATTATCTTGATATAAATCCCAACATTTCAAACTATAAATCAGAACCACAATCGTTTCTGTCTTGCCACAACCGAAGTACGTGTTGAGGCGTCTCGGTCAGAGGGCGTTAAATAGATTTCTCATTTGAATGTTGAGCTGAAAATCTTTTTAAGATCTCCTTCTTTAAATGAAGAAGAACCAAGGAATGATTGGCGTTGTTTAATAAAAGGCCGTAAGAGAGAGAGAGAGAGAGAAAGAGAGAGAGGAATGCTCTGCATGTTTCCTCCTTCACATTTTTGCCGCTGCGTCTCCTCCGAGCATAAATTACACGGCAGCCGATGAATAGAAAATGCCAGAGTGGTTAACCGACATTTTTCACATAGGTGACCTACATAGCTCGGGGCTTTCACACTGACCCACCTGTTGGAGCCGCGGAGGATGAGCTCCCCCCTGTATGATTGAGGAGGGAGCCAAAGGGCCAAGTAATTAAATAAAATGGCATTTTACATGAAAGAATGAGGAGAATTCAATCAATCCGCTGCAGACAGAGAAGCTGTGGAAGCTGCTTGGCCGCTCAGTTAACTTTAAAGGGATATTTCAGATTTTTTAAAATGGGATTGTAAGAGGTACTTATACATAGTCAGTGTAGGTGACTTATTTTATTCACCTAAAAAAATCAATATCAGTTTGTATATTATATTTAGAATATTTTGACCTCTTTACCTCGCCGTCAGACAGCCCTTTCTGACGGGGAACTGAAGCCGTTATCTATGCTCTCTGCAAAGCCACCAGACTCCATTGGCAAAAACAGTAATATTACCTCTCAGAACACAGGAGTTGCTGGTCGAACGCTGCCTCGACCGGTTTTAAAAGGTTAGTTTGGATTCACCAAAGTCACATATAAGATTTTATTTATATAGTTTTTGCATACATAGTTAAACAAGGCAGACAAGTACAATATAAACGATAATGATATTAAAAAATCAATAAGTAAATAAAAATAATTAATTATAATAAATAAATATGTAAATAAATAATAATTACATTTAAAACAGTCCCTATTCCCTCCCCCATTGTATAAATAAGTAAATAAATTAATAAGTAAATAAATAATAATTACATTTAAACCCGTCCCTATTTCCTCCCCCGTAATAAAATAATAAAAATAAGTAAATAAATAAGTAAATACAAAATCATTACATTTAAACCCGTCCCTATTACCTCCCCCATAATAAAAATAAGTAAATAAATAATAATTACATTTAAAACCATCCCTATTTCCTCCCCCGTGATAAAATAATAAAAATAAGTAAATAAATAAGTAAATACAAAAATAATTACATTTAAACCCGTCCCTATTTCCTCCCCCCTAGTAAAAAATAAGTAAATAAATAAGTAAATAAATAATATTTACATTTAAACCCATCCTTATTCCCTCCCCCGTAATAAAATAATAAAAATAAGTAAATAAAAAAGTAAATAAATAATCATTACATTTAAACCCGTCCCTCTTAAGTTTTACTATTCTTACTGCTCATCTAGAAAGGGGTACAAAAGCAAGCTTGTTAAATGAAATACGGGTTGTTATAGAAAAGTGTGTGTCAGAATAAGGTATCAATAAGTTTCTCAACGTCTCTTTTTGTTTGTTTGTGTGTTTCGCAGGAGATGGCGGTGCGGGCGCTGAAGCAGACAGGAAGTAGGAACATCGAAGCAGCCTTAGACTACATCAGCAAAATGGGTTACCTCGAGCCTCGCAACGAGCTCATCGTGCGCGTCATCAAGCAGACTTCACCAGGTATAAATACAACCTCCTCACTACATATATTTACTGTATGAGCTGATTGGTCTAGAGCAGGGGTCAGCAACCTGCGGCTCCGGAGCCTCATGAGTCTCTTTACCTCCTCTCCAGTGGCTCCCTGTGGATTTTAAAAATGGAAATGAATAACTGTTTTTTGTTTATATTTTCATTTTTATTTATCATTGTTGTAGGTCTAATGTACGACGGTACGACGGAGTATTAGGGCCACATTGAGGAGAAAAAATAAATCTGAGATTTCGAAAATAAAGTCAGAAGTTTAAGAGAAAAAGTTGTAATATTATGAGAATAAAGTCATACTATTATAAAGTAGTAATTTTACGTGTTTTTATTTTTTCTCGTAAATTTATGACTTTATTCTCGCAATATTACGACTTTTTTTCTCGTAAAGTTATGACTTTATTCTGTAAATCTCAGATGTTTTTCCTCTCAATGTGGCCCTAATACTCCGTAGTACATTGTCTCTTTGGCCCTCACTGCATTAGACTTATATACTATATACTTAGACTATAAACTGTGTTACCTTCATCACAATGATCACATGTTTTGTGGCTCCAGACAGATTTTCTTTTTTTTTTCTTGCTGGCTCTTTTGATAGTAAAGGTTGCTGACCCCTGGTCTAGTTAGATCATGAGTGATGATGTTCTGTGTCCTTTCAGGAAAAGCCGGCATGCCAAACTCACTGGACCACCGCCCCGCGTTGGAGGCTCCAGGTGAGGCCGGTGCGATGCCTCCGTACCACCAGATGGGGGCTCCCATGTACGAGGGGGCGGGTGGTTACGGCCCTGAGGGCGAGATGCCCCGACCCTACATGAGCGCTCCCCCCGTCATGAACTACATGATGCCCCCGTCTGGTGCGGCGCAGGGCCCCGCCATGGGGAACCCGATGGGTCGACCTCCCAGTATGGGCACCTATCCACCGGTGATGGCCACCCAGAGCAACCAGGCCGGCACCATGTACCCGCCGGGCGGCCAGCAGAAGGGCTACCCCGGCGCCATGGAGCAGCACGGGCCCATGATGAGCTACAACGTCCCCGGTCAGCCGCTGCAGCTCCAGCCTCAGCCGCCGGGGGGCCCCGTCCCCGGCCCCCACTACGACTACAGGCCACACATGATGGAGCCTGCAGGCTACGGAGTCAAGAGGACCGCTTCCTTCCAGAACAAGATGGCCCCGCCCCCGATGGCGCCCCCAGACAACTACGTCAACATGCAGGGGAAAGGGGCCATGGGCCAGAGCGGTCCAGGAGGCGGAGGGGGAGGGTACCCCGCTAACCTTTACCTGCCCCCTCATTCCCACCCACGCCAGGCCAGCCCCACCTCCCACCAGGTCCACATGATGTCCCGCTCCCCGGGTGGCGTGGCCGCCATGGGCCCGGACTTCTCCGACATGCCCCAGGGCCTGATGACGCCATCCAGGGCCAGCCTTAACCTGGACCTGTACGAGCACCACTGGGCGGGGCCTCCTGAAGGTGCCTCTCAAGCCAGGCAGCCTCAGCCCCAGGGCCCGTTCAGGGGGGAGGTGCGTGTCCCCAGCAGAACCAACTCCTTCAACAGTCGCTCTGCGGGGCCCAACGGCGTCCGGCCTGCGATGGCGGCGCCCCCCACGGCCGGTAAACAGGACTCCTCCTTGGGCCCTCCGAACACCATCACGGCTGTAACCTCCCCGCCCATCCAACAGCCGGTCAAGAGCATCCGTGTGATGAGGCCAGAACCCAAGACGGCGGTGGGGCCGTGTCACCCCAGCTGGATGGCGGCTCAGGCTCAGGCTCAGGACGCCGCCGAGCCTCTGGCCTACATGCCAGAGGAGCCCTACTCTCTGGAGCCCGCTCAGGAGCCACGCTGCCCGCCGCCACCGTACCCCAAAAACCTGCTCATGTCCGGGGCGGAGGAAGCAGCCGGCGTCATGTGTGGAGCTCAGGACGCCGCCAGAAGCACGCACGGCGGCAGCAGCGGAGGGAGCGGGAAGAACGAGGAGAGCCAGCAGGTGAAAGAGAAGACGAAGATGGGCAAGGGAGAGAAAACGGTGAAGGACAAGAAGCAGATCCAGACGTCGCCGGTTCCGGTGAGGAAGAACGGACGAGATGAGGAGAAGAGGGAGTCGCGCATCAAGACGTACTCGCCCTTCGCCTTCAAGTTCTACATGGAGCAGCACATAGAGAACGTGATGAAGACCCACCAGCAGAAACTGAACCGCAGGCTGCAGCTGGAGCAAGAGATGTCCAAGGTAAGACTGCCCAGAGAGCAACGAGTCTTAAAAATTAACATTTAGTTTTAATAAAAGTAAAGTTTTAGTCCATTAGAGTCAGAATCAGGTTTATTGCAGAGTAGGTTTTCACATACGGGGAATTCTCCTTGGTGTTTGGTGCATAACAATAAACATAGTAAGAGAAAAAAAGTAATTATAAGTCAAAAATATTATAAAATAATGTAGATATGAAAAGCAGTTTTGTGCAGCGATGTGCAAACTGTTCCATTCTTTAGGTGCATAAATACTGAAAGACATCTCACAGGATTTATAATATTATAACGTAGTAATTTACGTGCTATTTTCTTTTTTTCTCTTAAAGTTATCACTTTATTCTCGTAATATTACGACTTTTTTCGTAAAGTTGTGACTTTATTCTCATAATATTACAACTTTTTTTCTGGTAAAGTTATGACTTTACCCTCGTAATATTACAACTTTATTCTCGTAATATTACGACTTTTTTTCTTGTAAAGTTATGACTTTATTCTCTTAATATTCTGACTTTATTCTGTAAATCTCAGATGTTTTTTCCCTCAATGTGGCCCTAATACTCCGTAGTACATTGTCTCTTTGGCCCTCACTGCATTAGACTTATATACTATATACTTAGACTATAAACTGTGTTACCTTCATCACAATGCTCAAATGTTTTGCGGCTCCAGACAGATTTAATTTTTTTTTTCTTTGCCTAAAATGGCTCTTTTGATAGTAAAGGTTGCCGACCCCTGTCCTAATGTCATCTGCAGGATTTCACAGAGGTTGACAATCAATAAAGAAACTCAACAACATACGTTGGGAAATGTTCAGGAGTAATGTATAAACAGTTTGTAGTTAACAGACTTAAATCTGAAGCCACTGGTGAAGTCGTCGTGTCGTCTGTGTATACGAGATGAGAACGACGGAGCCGTGATGTCCGAGAGGTTTTGTCATCCAGTGAATTCTCCCTCAGGACTTTTAGTTTGAAACAACCAGAGCTTCGTCTCGGAACAAGAAGTCAGTGAGTTCACTCGTGTGTTTGCTTGTCCTGAGTCACGACTTTGGCCTCTGACCTTTTGACCCACTTTAAAGTGGTTGAAAGGCATTTTTAGAGAAAATACTGCAGTCAGACAGTTAGGTAAAAGGGTTCAGCTCATGCCACTTTCCTATAGGTCATTACTAATCATACATGTTGTTTATTCCCGTTGCCATCTTTCTTTTAACCGCCGTCCTTTCTGTCCAGGCCGGCCTGTCGGATCCAGAGCAGGAGCAGATGAGGAAGATGCTGAACCAAAAGGAGTCCAACTACAACCGGCTACGCCGCGCCAAAATGGACAAGTCCATGTTTGTCAAGATCAAGACGTTGGGTATAGGCGCCTTCGGTGAAGTGTGTCTCACGCGTAAAGTGGACACGGGTGCACTTTACGCCATGAAAACACTGCGCAAGAAAGACGTCCTCAACCGCAACCAGGTGAGTTAATACACTCCAGTTACATAGAGTGTTTCACCTCTTTTTACCTTGTCTGTTCATACGGTATCAATCCATACTTTCCTTATGTCCTTTGTTGCAGGTGGCCCACGTGAAAGCGGAGCGCGACATCCTGGCGGAGGCGGACAACGAGTGGGTGGTGCGTCTCTACTACTCCTTCCAGGACCGCGACAGCCTTTACTTCGTCATGGACTACATCCCCGGAGGAGACATGATGAGCCTGCTCATCCGAATGGGCGTCTTCCCCGAGCCCCTGGCGCGCTTCTACGTGGCGGAGCTGACGCTGGCCATCGAGAGCGTCCACAAGATGGGCTTCATCCACCGCGACATCAAGCCCGACAACATCCTCATCGACCTGGACGGACACATCAAGCTGACAGACTTTGGCCTGTGCACGGGTTTCCGCTGGACGCACAACTCCAAGTACTACCAGAAAGGTGATGACGGTTTAGTGCTCTAAATATCTCAACACATACACACATGATTTAATGCGGTTTTAAAGAGATTAAAACATAAACATGCAAGAATATACTGTATAATCCAGTGAAAAATGAAAGAAATATTCACAGATTTACCTTAGAACTACCGTAAAACTTCAATTAGACACATAGTCCCTTTAACTCGCCGGGTGTGGCTACATGTTTTGACAAATAAACGCAGGTAGTATGGAGGAAGGAACAAGCCAAAATACAAAATAAATTAATAAATAAATAAACAACTCAATAAATAAATAAATAAATGTCATTAAATGCCGCAAAAATTTAGAGAAATGTGTAAAGAAAAGAAAACAGAAATATATAAGTTTGGAGAATTAAATAAGGGGTGAAATGCAATAAAAAATAAATAACGCATAAATACATAAATAAATGCATACATTTAAAAATAAATATAAAATAAAAATAAATAAATAAATACATTTAAAAATTAATACAAATAAATACAAATAAATAAAAGGGAAAATTAATATATCACTTTATGTCACATTTTATCAATTAATTAATGTCTACATTTATTTTAAATAGTGTGGCAGTTTAACAGCATTGTCCCCCTTACATATGTCTCCAGGGAGCCACGTCAGACAGGACAGCATGGAGCCCAGTGACTTCTGGGACGACGTGTCCAACTGTCGCTGCGGCGACCGGCTGATGACGCTGGAGCAGCGCGCCAACCGGCAGCACCAGCGCTGCCTGGCTCACTCCCTGGTGGGAACGCCCAACTACATCGCTCCGGAGGTGCTGCTGCGCAAAGGTGGGCGATCGAAAAATCGATTTCTGGAAGTTGTGAATCATTTAGATTTTTTTGTTCCCCACCAATAAAATGTGATATTTGTGTGTTGTTGTTGTGCAGGTTACACCCAGCTGTGTGACTGGTGGAGCGTGGGAGTGATCCTGTTTGAGATGCTGGTGGGACAGCCGCCCTTCCTGGCCTCCACGCCCACCGAGACTCAGATTAAGGTCAGCGAAGAAGAAAAATATCTATGCTTTGATTTAGAAGTAGAATTATTGACCAGTAATAAATTAATGAATGTCAGGCCTCTTTGTGGGCCGCTTGTATCATGTTTCCAGTAGAGCTGCAACGATTAATTGATCAGTTTTCAACTATTAAATGAATCACCAACTATTTTGATGATCGATTAATCGATTTGAGAACTTTTTTAAGAAAAAAAGTAAAACATTCTCTGACTCCAGCTTCTGAAATGTGAATATTTTCTGGTTTCTTTACTCCTCTATGACAATAAACTGAATATCTTTGAGTTCAGGACAAAACAAGACATTTGAGGTCGTCATCTTGGGCTTTGGGGAAACACTGATTAACATTTTTCACATTTTATAGACCAAACAACTTATTGATTAATCGAGAAAATAATCAACAGATTAATGGACAATCGTTAGTTGCAGCCCTAGTTTGGAGTAAACGTAATGGTGAGATTGTTCCGTATTTGTCAATCACTGTTTCCAAGGTCAAGAACGAACTCTCAAGTCAGAATTGTAGGTGTGAATCTAAAAGTATAATATAATATATTGTGACCCTCCCGTCTCTCTGCAGGTCATTAACTGGGAGAGCACACTGCAGGTTCCCGCCCAGGTCAAACTGAGCCCCGAGGCCGTCGACATCATCGGTCGTCTCTGCTGCTCCGCCGAGGACCGCGTGGGGGCCAACGGCGCCGGCGATATCAAGGCCCACCCCTTCTTCACCCAGATGGACTTCTCCAGCAACCTGCGGCAGCAGCCGGCGCCCTACCGGCCCAAGATCGCCCACCCGATGGACACGTCCAACTTCGACCCCGTGGAGGAGGAGGGCGGCCCCGGGGCGTGGAGCGACAGCGGCGACAGCACCCGGGCCTTGGACACGCTCTGCTCGCCGCACGGGAAGCACCCAGAGCACGCCTTCTACGAGTTCACCTTCCGCAGGTTCTTCGACGACAACGGGTGCCCCTTCCGCTACCCGAAACCGCTCGAGGCCAGCGGGGCGTCGTCGAGCGTGGGCCCTGAGGAGGAGGAGGAGGAGCAGGAAGAGGAGGACGAGGAGGATGAGGACGACGAAGAGGAGGAGGGAGAGCAGGGGGAGGGATGTGAGCCGGTGTACGTGTAGAGCGGCGTGCGTTTGTTACTGCCGATTTAACGCTGTGTGTGCGTGCTACACAGGTGTGTGCATATCTGGCGTGTGTGATTGTTGAGTTGCAGGACTGATGATGAACATCGCCACCTTGTGGAATCTATAGTGAGTCCACTTCAAATACAAAACTCCCCTGATCCGGGACCAAGAGACGACATTGTGTGTGTGACTGCGGTTAGAAGAGCAGAAACCGAACAGGTCGACAGGAGAATATTCTTTGGGAACGTGAGGAGATTTTCTAATTGGACGCTTCTTCTGGTTCGTCCAGCGGTTTCTTGTCCCATTCCTTCCACCCTCGTGTCTTACGGGCGACACAGGAGCTACTTCCTGTTCTACCTGAGCTGCTTTACACTCGACTATCGGACCGAGTGGAACCAGTTTACTCGTCAGGAGGATGATGGAGGAGGAGGGGGGGGGACTGAATAAGCAACACGCCTCTTTCACAGCTGCTGCAAAATAAGCTACAAAGACACATTGCATGCACGTGCACACATATTCAGTCATAAAGGGTGAAAAAAAGCAGGTAGATTTCAGTGTCCATATTTCAAAAAGGTGGCTCGGACTAGACGAACAGATTCAGAGAAATAGTTTCATCTCGTGGTGTGAGAGAAAAAATGCATCAAATGAACCAAATTTAATATGTTTTGGTTGCTCCATCTATCGTATAATATATATCCACAGCTGCCTCATTTTGTGCCAACTTTAATTCATTGTATTGTTTTGTCCTTTTTAAGATGGAGCCTTTTCTTCCCTCAGAGGTCGCTGTTACAAATATCCTTGTGTTTATAAGATGATCCTTATATATTCTAACTGACCATTTCAAAGCTCACCTCCCCCCCCAAAACAATCCCCCACAAAGAGCACGAGTAGAGTTCAGATGAGGCTCTAAAAATGACTGAACCACTGCAGCGTTTGTTGAGCCTGACATGCAGTGAATTTCTGCTCATAAATCACAGGAATAATTGAATCAAGAAAGCAAGAAAAATGTTCTTGTTTACTGGAGGGGGAGCAGAGAACACGTAGTTCCCCATGCTTTGTTTTTAAAGGGATAGTTCAGATTGTTTGAAGTGGGGTTGTATGAGGTTCTTCTCCATAGTCAGTGTATTACCTACAGCAGACAGGAGTACAAGCACGGGAGCAAAGCAATGTAAAGTAAAGTAAAGCAAGACGCCTAAAGAAATCTATATCAGTTTAAGTGTACGCTATATTTAGAATATTTGCACTGCTTTACCTCGACGTCAGGTAGCACTTTCTGACAGGAAACTGAAGCCGTTTTATCCACCTATGCTCTCTTCAAAGCCACCAGACTCCATTGAAAAAAACAGTAATTTCACCTCACAGAACACAGGAGTTGCTGGTCTACCGCTGCCTCACCCAGGTAGTTTGTTTGAGTTATTGTTAGGGCTGTCAATCGATTAAAATAGTTAATCGCAAATTAATCGCACATTTTTTATGTGTTCGAAATGAACCTTAAAGGGAGATTTGTCAAGTATTTAATCCTCTTATCAACATGGGAGTGGACAAACATGCTGCTTTATGCAAATGTATGTATATATTTATTATTGGAAATCAATTAACAACACAAAACAATTACAGATATTGTCCAGAAACCCTCACAGGTACTGCATTTAGCATAAAACAATATGCTCACATCATAACATGGCAAACTGCAGCCCAACAGGCAACAACAGCTGTCAGTGTGTCAGTGTGCTGACTTGACTATGACTTGCCCCAAACTGCATGTGATTATCATAAAGTGGGCATGTCTGTAAAGGTGAGACTCGTGGGTACCCATAGAACCCATTTACATTCACATATCTGGAGGTCAGAGGTCAAGGGACCCCTTTAAAAATGGCC
>CAKAKR010057913.1:24092-53517 GCA_916700685.1 Adelosebastes latens | reverse complement strand
GTGTAGTACAACGAAATTAGATTGTGACAATCCCATAGGTGCTAATGAAAAGATAATACAATAAAAAGAGATAGTGCAATATAAATATAAAAGATAATACAATAAAAAAAGAGATAGTGCAATATAAATATAAAAAATATAAAGTGCAGCACCATGGTGTACTCCATGATTCAGCATGTCTGTTAAACAGACCCTTACATCTAGAGAATTAACCCAAATATGGCCCCTGTACACCCAGCATTACATCTAATAAAGTATCCTTTTATACCTATCGCTATGACAAACTAAAAGCAAATGCAATTGCTAGTTCTTACCATGTTAATTAGCTTTAAATTGAGTCATTTTAAGGGCTGCAATTAATGAATATTCTCGTTATTGATTAATCTGCTGATTATTTTCTCAATAAATCAATGAATTACTTGTGTCCAGATATCAGAAAATAGTGAAAAATGCTCAACCCAATATCCCAAACTTTGCACATTTTTAAATAATTTACAGTATTTAATGTACATTTTTAGATGATTTACAGTATTTAATGCACATTTTGATATAATATGTACATACCTGTCACTGTAAATATAAATCTACTCAGTGTACATACACTATACAGACATCTCTACATGTACATGCTGTACATGATCATCTCCATCCAGCATTCATTTCTTTGCACTATTTATATTGTTTACAACTCCCGAACACTTGACTTGAATATATACAATTTATTTTTTTTATTTATTGTTGTATTCTTTACTTTATTCTATTCTGTGTAAGTACACTGAGAGAGCTGCATAAAGACCGGAGTCAAATTCCATGTATGTAGAGTATATACGTACTTGGTGAAATAAACCAGATTCTGATTTGTTCTATCATATAAGACAGAGAAAAACAGTAAAGTTGATATAATTGCTTGTTTTGTTCACCAACAGTCAACTCAAAGATATTTACTGTCATATAAAACAAAGAAAAGCACATTTCTACAGCTGGATCCATGGATTGTTTGTCTGTTTGCGTGATAAATGACTTAACAAAATCTACTAAAAGCACCAGCTTTAATGCAACAGACGAATGAAGTTAAAGTTTTAAAACATGATTTATTTCAGTCTCTTAAATTACATTACATAAATATACTCTTTCAGAAATATAAGCTAGCTATCACATCTGATTAAAAAAATGCTTTTAAAGTGCAGCAGAAAATAGTCCATCACAGACTGTGCATAGGCTACATGGGTTACAGACTATAAAGTCAACATCATAAGGTATAATTTCATCTGTCTTTATAACACAAGACATATGATTTGTGCGTATATATTTTTTTTTTCTCAGTTCTGACAACAGAATCTGAGGCTGCAAGGCTTCACTGCTCCTTTGTAACTCCCTGGAATATCTTTAAAGCTACAAATAATCTCTTTACTGCATAGGAGGACAATATCAGTTTCATGTATGACACATCTTGTGTACAGATCTATCTGTACAGGTAGTCTGCCTGTATGTTGGCTGCTATCTCAGCTTCCCATCGGTCTCCATTGTTGAGCAGTTTCTCTTTGTTGTACAGCAGCTCCTCGTGGGTCTCAGTGGAGAACTCAAAGTTTGGTCCCTGACGGAGGGAAAAATACACATTAATCATCTACAGGTCTAAAGCCACACAGATGATATAACATTTCATGTTCTACTTTTAGGATTTGATGGTGGGTTGAGTGCATAATGCCCCATTTGAGAACATTAAATAAATAATGTTACCCTAGGTGGAAGGTAGGAATTGACTTTAGGTAAGCAATCTGTACGATCACCCTATTGCATAGAAAGTTCCTGCTGTCAAAGAGGAGGTTTCACACACTGTTAAATGATCCTACAAGCACTTTGTAGTAGAGTATCTATACTAGAGTATGTGTTGGCGTGCAGAGTAAATAAATACTGTGCATGTAGATGGGAAACTGTTTGCCAAAAAGATCCCATGGCACAAAACTTGAAAGAATCCTTTTTATTAAATACATATTTCAAGTGACAGAAATACAGTTTTACTCTGCCAATAGCCACCTTGGTTCAGCTCCATAGAATGTCCAATTCAGTATACAGGATATGCTTATTCTTACCTCAACAATGGCATCAACGGGACAGGCTTCCTGGCAGAAGCCACAGTAGATACATTTGGTCATATCGATGTCATAGCGTGTAGTTCTCCTGCTGCCGTCGGCTCGAGTCTCAGCTTCAATGGTAATGGCCTGGGCTCGACATAGGGAGGAAAGTGAGGAGACAAAACCAAAGTCAGACGGGACAGACGCATATTTCAGCATTGACTTAATCAGCAGCAGGTATTGTGAGATTAATTGAGTACAGGCAGTGGGGATAAACATATTAGTCTGTAGAAATCAAATCATAGCATTAACAGAATACAGGATGTACTATATGTGAATAGTGCGTAGTGTTCAAGTATTAGCAACATGAATTAGCCACACACTTAAGAAGATTTTCTTAACTTTTGTGCATAAAGGCTGAATTAGTTTTTTTTTGTGAGTGTGGGAGAGATAATTTGCTGCATGGGCCACCAGATAAAACAAAGTTGTAATGTTATAGATTCAAAATATAGAAGTATCGATAAATATCGTTACTTAATTTTTTCAAATAGTTTCAATACTAATTTTCCACAGTAACGATACAGGGTACCAGCTGCGCTTTCTGCTCTCTTTTCTCTCCAACAGTGAGTTGACTCACACACTGCTATTTATCTTTTAATAAAAATCTAAAAATGTATGCCCTCAATGTTGTGTCAATTTTTCCGTGGTATCGGATATCGATATTTCAAGGTATTGTATCAAAGTTAGGAATTACAGTATCGTGACAACACTACAAAGTTGTTATGAATCTGAGACTATAGTTCTCAATTTAAAATCCACATGAATGAACATTAGAAAAAGTATAAGGAAAGAGACACTGGGATGCAGAATGAACATAATGCAAAATATACATGACTAAGGCTCTGTTTTTGTTTTTTAAAGGTTTCTACCCAAAAAATACAAGCCTGAAGACACTGCTCAGGACACGTTATAGTAAACAAGGTTGCCCTTGAGTGAGGACAGCTTAGAATATATATCCACTATAAGAGTGAAAACAAAAATGAAATGAGCTGCTGATAATGAATGATGGTCCTTAAAAGAATACTATAGTAACACTACAATCTTTATAGCAGGATATGACTGTGTGTCCGTGTTCACCTGAGCAGGACAGATGGCCTCACACAGCTTACAGGCAATGCAGCGCTCCTCTCCGTTAGGGTAGCGGCGGAGGGCATGCTCTCCACGGAAGCGTGGTGACAGAGGGCCCTTCTCAAACGGGTAGTTGATGGTGGCAGGTTCACGGAACAGGTAACTCATGGTCATCGCCAAACCTTCAGGAAGGTGTTCAAAAAGAGTTATAACTCACTTTATAATTTTTCTTATTGTCAAGAAATGCCATTAAAAGGACCAAAACCATCAATGCATTAGTTTGTCTCTTGATACTTTCTGACTTTCCTACCCCGTCTGTGGCACACAGCCCAAAGCTCATTCATTCATATACTGTGTCATATATTGTTTCATTTTCAAAAAGGGAGAGTCATTTCCTAAAACAGCAGGGCGCTGCAGTTTTTAGCAAACTTCACTCAAACTGGAGGAAATAGTGTATTTGTTAGGGACTTGTAAATAGCGAATTTTATGTGGACTTTTGTTAAAAGGTCCAGTGTGTAGGATCTGGCAGTATCTAGTGGTGAGGTGAGGTTGCAGATTGCAACCAACTGAAGTCTTTCCCGTGTGCCAAGCGTGTTGGAGAGCTATGGTGGCTGACGCAAAAAACGTGAATGGCCCTCTCTAGGGCCAGTTGGAGCAGAGCCAGTGCGTAGAGTCTGTCTGTAGGTGGGAAGTGAGTGGTGAAGCAAGAGAGAGAGAGCAGATGTGACGGGAGCAAGTAATGTTATCGACTCAGGACTCAGCAGGAAAAGTTAACAGTGTTTGGTTTGTCCATTCTGGGCTACTGTAGAAACATGGCAGTGCAACATGGCGGACTCCATGGAGAGAGGACCCGCTCCCTATGTAGATACAAACGGCTCATTCTAAGGTAAAGAAAACACAATTCTTATTATCAGGTGATTATAAACTAAAGAAAACATACTTATTCATATTATATTCCATTTCTGCCAATAGATCCCCCTAATTGTTACACACTGTTCCTTAAGTTTTTACAAATTGTGGAGTGATTTATTGATGTCAGTCCAGGTATTTAATGTATTGGCTTGTTGGTACTGTCACTTGGACTTCTGCACCTTTACTCTCTTTACCTCAATGGAAACACTAATTTTTAGACTTTACTGCGTCATCCTTGACATTTTGTATTGTAGTATGTGAATTGATGTCCTCCCTTTCATAAAGTCAAATAAACTTCACTAAAAAGACTATTTTCAGCCTTGTATTAATGCATATTTTGGTGCGCTCGTGAGTGTTTACGGAAAAAGAAGGCTGATGTATGTGTGTATGTGACTCGCTACAGTGGCTGTGTTCATTGGGTGATGCAAAACGTCACCCAATGGTTTGACTCATTTATGTATTTTTGATTGAGCTATATCAGGCTTTGACTACACAGACAACACTTGGATAAATTAATTGTTGGTTCACAAAACAAAAATATAGAATAACACTAAGCCTTTAACCCTATGCACAACATAAGCTATCTGCATAGCAATCACAGTATGTGTGACCTCTAAAGAGTTCGGTCCAGAGGAGGGTTGTGGCAGCCCGGTCAGTGACGGACCTCAGGTCTGTTGACAGCTCCTGAGCATTTACATACTCTACAAGGAGAAGAGAGGGAGAGAGGAGGGTATATGGTTAGATCATTTCAAACAACAGTCATGGGGTCACTCAACTGAGGATGGATGTCATCTATATGAATAGCTCTTGGTTTGTAGCAGTACTTACTGAAGCCCTCTCTCTGCACACTGAGACTGAATGGGCGAATGACACCAAGACCATATCCATAAGTGCCTGGAGATACATACAAATGTGATGAGATGATGCCTCATTTTGTGTGTATGTGTTATATCAGGGGTCTGCAACCTGCGGCTCCGGAGCCACATGCGGCTCTTTAGGCCTTCTCCAGTGGCTCCCTGTGGATTTTTAAAAATGGAAATGAATAACTGTTTATTGTTTACATTTTCAATGTTATTGATCATTGTTGTAGGTCTATGGTACGACAGTACGACGGAGTATTAGGGCCACATTGAGGAAAAATAAATAAATCGGAGATTTCGAGAATAAAGTCATAATATAACGAGAAAAAAGTCAAAAAGTCAAAAATAACTCGTAAAATTACTACTTTATATATATTGACTTTATTCTCGTAATATTACGACTTTTTTCCCGTAAAGTTATAACTTTATTCTCGTAATATTATGACTTTTTTCTCGTAAAGGTATGACTTTTTTCTCGTAAAATTCTGACTTTATTCTCAGAAATCTCTGATTTTTTTTACCTCAATGTGGCCCTAATACTCCGTCGCACATTTGCACTTTGGCCCTCACTGCATTAGACTTACATACTATATACTTAGATTATAAACTGTGTTACCTTCATCACAATGCTCAAATGTTTTGCGGCTCCAGACAGAATTTAGTTGTTTTTTTATTTTGACTGAAATGGCTCTTTTGATAGTAAAGGTTGCTGACCCCTGTGTTATATATTATGGTTTTTAGTGACACCTGCTTCACCTGGCTTTGAGTAGCAGTGGAGAAGACGCAGACTCATTGCAGTAGACATCTGAACAGAGAGGACAGTTTAATGAAATCGTTTAAACTCTAGGAAGAACTAAAAATGTACACAGTAGAACAGTAGATACAGGAAACTTCCATTGATGCAACCCAGAGAAAAGCCTCTCAATGGAAAACAAAGGAGGAGAGTGAGGGAGGAGACTAAACTGAGCACATGGATCCATGATGCATCCATGATGCTTCCTCTAATCTTGCAGCCCAAATCCTGCTTTTACGTCAGCGGTGTGCCTCGTTCAGGTGCATGCCGGCAGAATGGGACGAACGGGAACCACATCCAGTGTATACGGTTTAAAAGCACTCAAGAGTGTTACTCCTGTTGCTAGACCAGCAGTCATTAACATAAACATAAATTAGACATGTTTTATCATGTCAAATATTAATAGTTCACAAGTGAAATCCAATATAAACAAACTGTAGCATATATATTAGCCTAAAGCCTATTTTAATTAGCTGACTTGACTGTAAAAATTTTTAAATAACTATGTACTGCCGACGACAGCGTTTTTCCCCACATTTTGCAACCGCTTTGTAAAACATGTGGGCATTTCATTTTCGCAAAAAAAGTCAATTTAGCACATTTGTTGTCTGTACGATATGACTTGAACTCCTCATTAACGTTACAGATTAAATAGCATCACAACAGCTCAAATAACTCAACATAGTATATATTCCTGAAGCCTAAAATAATCGTCGACAGTAACAAATTCGCATTTATAATAAACCTTTTACTAGACTTACCTCTGTCACAAGTGTTTGATAAGCAACAACAGGCAGTAGTGAGTGGTCCCTGAACTGCGCATTAGTATTTATGTTGCGTTCAGGCGCTCCTCGTTCATTTCTGATTATCGGTTAGGAAATCGCAAAAGATAAGATAAGATATGATATTCCTTTATTAGTCCCGCAGTGGGGAAATTTGAAGTGTACAGCAGCAAAGGGGATAGTGCAAAAAACAACATGCATCAGCTAACACAGTAAAAAAAAAAGAGCTAAACAAAGTGTAACAAAATATGAACCATTTAAATAGAAGGAAGTATAAAAAAATAGGAGCAGTATATACAGTATTGATAATAAACAGACTATTAAAAAATTGCACAAGTGGAAAATGATATTGCACAGTGAGAATGAAATGAAATTCCACCTGAAAATATTGCAATGTATGAATAGAGTAGTAATAATGATATTGCACAGTCATTATACAGTATAGTGCAGTTATTGTCAGTATTTGGTGTCCAATTCTAAGTGTATGTGGTCTACTGGGAGCAGTGCTGGTTGTGGACAAAACAATTGCCCTTTGAGCACGCATAATTACAGTATTTCCTACAGCAAGCAAAGGCAGCACACATGTACTTGTGCAGACAAGAGGAAGCAACTTTAAAAGGTCATAATCATCATATTATACACATTTATCACTCACTCTGATGTCATGTTTGGTTAATCACGAGTATCACTTCCATGTTAGTTAAAGAAAAAATGACTCTATTCCTTAAATATTCAATGTTATTGTTATAATAGCCAATAGGGAAGTCATACAGTTGTTCTTCAGAGAGAGAGAGAGAGAGAGAGAGAGAGAGAGAGAGAAAGAGAGAGAGAGAGGAAGTTTGTCTTCCTCATCAGTGGAGGGTGTCACACTTCACCCCTTCAACAACCGAGTGATCAAACATGACGGATATGTAAAAAGGTAATTTCATTTACTATTTTAACATATTTAACAACTGTCCTCTTGTTGTGGTTGTTTGGTTGGAGGGAGGAAAGTTTATTTAAACCGCTTTACACTAATGCCAAAAAGAAAAGTGAGCCAGATGTCATAAGCATGGTTTGAATTGAAGAGAGGCAGTATACTGTAGCGTGTAGCCTACTTTTCAGATGTTATGAAGTGTAGCAGAACATTTTTATTCATACAACTACTAACAATATCAACCTAAACATACTCCAGTCAGAGCAGTGTTTTTTAGGGATTAAGGTATTGAACATCTTAGATAAATCTACACGTAGGAGGCATTGTAAAATCACATAATCATGACGACAGAGTACAGTCACATGCTGAATAATCTTCTCTGTCAGTAAGATGTTAAGTCCAACGAGCCCAGCCCAGAAGAAGCTCTGTGAAGAGGACAGCTCTGGATCTGATGCAGGGTCAGAGGTTGGTCTGGAGCCTGAGACAGACCGCTTTGGCTTCATCCTGACAAATGGATCCACAGCTGGGTGAGCAGCTCCACATCTGTGTACCGTTACTGTACTGTCATTGAGCTCGGCACTGTTACTAAAAGTAGGTATACTGGTTCTCTAGTTTTAATTCTTGTTTCAAAAAGACCTTTAAACAGTTTAAGATTCAAAGAAATTGTTCCCCTGAATGCTGAAAAACTATCCCATTAGCAGATTGCAGGTTAATTGAGTTTCTAGGGGGGCCATGTATTTCTACAGAGACCACGTATCTGAAGATCCAATGCTTTTATGAGACAGAACAGCGTCTGCATCCAAAACACAGAGCCAAGTGGGCAAATAACACACTGCTCTGATTAGTAAAATGCAGTCTAAAGACAGTAAACAGGTCCTAATAAGAAAGCTGCAAACCATTTATTTGAGAATAAATGAACAGCTTGGGCCAAACAAAATCAAACATGTTTCTGCTAAAGAGTGAAAGAAAGCCTTGTTTACACAGAAAGTGAAGTTTGAAACTTTACAGTGAGCTTGAACGAGGAGACAGCCACATGAAAGGTCAATAAACAAGCGCATAAAAGCTACAGTTAAATATGTTGGCAGAAATATTCATGAGTGGTTATTTTTATAGGGTCATCTACAAAACTACTACTCTGTTCTGCAGAGGAACGCCATCCATGGTGGCTTTAAGTTTCATTCTGAAGGATCATATATCGAGATATCGTGATACACAATTATGTCGTCTAGATTGATAATAACGAGCACATACTAACTTAAATTTCTCAGAAAATCTCAGTTTCACCACACAGTTTCAATGCAATTAACAAATGTGTACTGTATAAATGGAAATATTATTTTTTTTGCTTCATAATTTCACTTGAAACTGTTATGTTCATTTTGCACTAAAGTTTTTAATTGAATGAGGAAATACTTTTCATGTGTCAAGTATTTAATTCACACAGGACACATACACAAATAGGCTTTACCATGTGGTTATATCATATAGACTATTTAATGAATTACCAGAAAACATGCTATATTGTAATATATATCTTTATCGAGATATGAAATGACCTATATCGGGATAGAAGATTTTAGCCACATCACCCAGCCCCATTTTGAAGGCAGGGTGTGTCAGGCCTGTTTGAAGGGCAAGGAGTCCTAAACTACAGTCGTCACATTTTGGGAAACACTTCAGAAAAGGAAGAGACAAAACCTACTGTAACATTACAAGACAATATGGGGGAGCTGATGCTGCTGCAATAATTATAATTCTGTAAAAAGGCCTAAAATCCATGCCAGAAAGAGTGCAAACTAGAGTTAAGTGTACATGAAAAATACTGAGCATTTTTTACTTTCAGATACCAGCAAACTCTTTCAGAATACACATTTACGTAACATTTAAATCAACAATGAAACCAGAAATCTTGGCAGAGGACCAGATGAAGCAGTGGATAAGACCAGCAGAACAAATTGCTACCTGCCGTCTGCACGCTTTCCCCATTGATAACATCCTGACCTGTTGCCATGGAGACATCACACTGCTAACCGTGTGGTTTTCCTGTTTCCTGTCTTGTTATTCGGAGCGCTGTCTTTCTACAATGACAACACACAAAAGTGCACGCAGCAACTCTGCACACTGAAAAGGTCTCCAGTTTAATGAGCCTAAATACTGTAGCACAGTCAATGGACGAGACACATAAAAAGACTCTCATTCTTCTATTGAATATTTCATGTTTAAAATACTTACCTGGTGTTTTTTGTGTGGTGTTTTGTGTCAGGTGTGTGGGCCCACCCCCTGAGTTGGTCAGACAGAGGGAGACCAAGTGGATAAATATCATCAGCCAATGGGATCGCATGTTGTTGAAGAAGACCAGTAAGGTGTGTCCTGTCTTAGACACCTAAAGTCATTAAATGTAGTGTGAATGAAGGATGATGATGAGGCCTTTTCCATGAAAGACAAAACACAGTAAATAATAAAATGAATGATGGCTGAATGCCATTTAGCTGCTTCAGTTTCAAGGTCCTGGTATTGCATGCTTGCTTACTGGGACACTTGAATAGAACAGAGCCATTGTTAACGTTATTAGTACGTAAAAACTGTGCTTTTCCTGCTGTGAGTCAAAAATGTCTGCTGTGAAACAGGCTGTTAGCATTCACACTGACAACAATGAAATGCAGTCATTTGTTTCTGACTGCACTGAGCTGATCTGCTGTCTGTTACCAACGTCCCTTCAGGTCAAAGTGCAGTGTCAGAAAGGCATCCCCGCCTCACTCAGAGCCAAGTGTTGGCCTCTGCTGTGTGGAGCTACTGACAGGATGAAGACCAACGAAAAACGCTACCAGGCAAGAAAACTAAACACTCTCACTCAGTCTGGTTAATGCTTTCAAAACAGCAGCAACAACCACAGATGGTAGGATGCAACAATATATTGTTTCAGCATCTGAAATGTAAAGGATGCAGTGTTACTAGTGCTCGTTTGTGTAATTTATCAAGCAAATGTGACAAACAGGGCTGCAACTAACAATTATTTTCATTGTCAATTAATCTGTTGATTATTTTCCAGATTAATCAATTAGTTTTTTGGTTTATAAAATGTCAGAAAATGGTGAAAAATGTCGATCAGTGTTTCCCAAAGCCCAAGATGATGTCCTCAGATGTCTTGTTTTGTCCACAACTCAAAGATATTCAGTTTACTGTCATAGAGGAGTAAAGAAACCAGAAAATATTCACATTTAAGAAGCTGGAATCAGAGAATTTTGACTTTTTCTTGCAAAAAAAAAGTATTGATTATCAAAATAGTTGGTGATTAATTTAATAGTTGCAGCTCTAATGACAAATATTTTTCTGGTTCCAGCTTCTCAAATGTGAACATTTCCTGTTATTCTCAGTTTTATATCACTGTAAATTGAATGTATTTGTACTGACAAAACAAGCAATTTTCATTGGGCTCTGTGAAATTGAAACAGAAAATGAATTGACAACTTATTTAAGTTGCTATTCACTGTTTTTATATCTTTGTAAATGGAACATTTTGGGGGTTTGGACTGTTTGAGCACATTATATTGGCCTGTGGGATCTTGTCATAGGCAATCACTATTTCCTGACTTTTGTATTAGGGCTGCACAATTAATCGAAATTTTATCAAAATCGCAATATGGCCTACTGTAATTTTCAAATCGCAGGAGGCGCAATATTTTTGAAAGGCAAAATGTGTGTCAAAAAAACATTTTAAAATAAATATTGTCATGCTGCAGAGATGTCCTGGCCTACACATCGTATTCTACAGACTTAAGAAAACATCTTTATTTGGTAGATCCCGGAGAAAAATTACACCATAATCATTTTCATTTTCATTATATAAAAATGATCATTCCCTCTAATATCGCAAATCATATCGCAATTGTAATATCAGTCATAATAATCGCAATTAAATATTTTTTTCAAAATCGTTCAGCCCTACTTTTTGTACAAAATTTTCTATCGACTTTCTACAGACTAAACAATAAATCAGTTAAAACAGTCGTTAGTTGCAGCACTAAACGTAAATCAGGCTCATCATAGAAAATAGATCATATATTGCACTATTTTTCTATTGTTACAGTAAACGGAAGTCCATTTCCTTTCGTGACTAATCTTAAAGACAAATAGTCGAGTGTTTGTAACTTAAACTATCTTTCGTCTGTGTGTTAGTGTCTGGACTCGCAGCCCGCTCTGCAGAGCTGGGTGGACGTGATCGAGAGAGACCTGGACCGACAGTTTCCTTTCCACGAAATGTTCCTTTCCAAAGACGGACATGGGTAAGAAACATCTCTTCTTCTATTTGTTTCTGTTGACAAGCTGATAGTCTTCATTGTGCCTCAGCTGCTATCTCCTTCTTGTTAATTCCCCTCTCTATTCAAAGATGATTTGTAGCTAAACATGTGATTTAAACTTGTGGTTTGTGTGACTGACTCCTGTGGTGTGTCTGTGTGCAGGCAGCGTGGTTTGTTCCGGGTTTTGAAAGCGTACACTCAGTACCAGCCAGAGGAGGGTTACTGCCAGGCACAGGGGCCTGTGGCTGCAGTGCTGCTGATGAACATGCCTGCTGAGGTAGCCATCAATACCCCACAAACACACAATAATTAGGATAATGGACACAATTCTGTATAATTGTCAAAATCATGAAGGAGCTATTGTGGCTTCTGATGTTGACTCACTTTATGTGCCATCATGTAACCTTGGCAGGAGGCCTTCTGGTGTCTGGTGCAGATTAGTGAGCAGTACCTGCCTGGATACTACAGCCCTCTGCTGGTGAGAACACATGCACACATAATGTACCTGACACTGCACTTATTTATAATAAACACAGATAATTTACATGTAGATCAGTAAATTGAACTTGAAAGATGATTTTTGTTCCTTTGTACTATGAATTAACCACAATTTAGGATATGTTCTTTCAAGGAAAAGCTTCCCTATACTGAGTCTGAGGTTACTGTACATAGTTTTCCAAGAAATGTTCCAATTATTATGAAGTTACAAACCCATAAAACAAATGATTACTTGGATCTCTGTTTTCCCGAACTAATCTAAGCATGTATACCTTTGTAGGAGGGAGTCCTGTTTGATGCGTCCATGCTGACCTGGGTCTTGAAAAGGACCAGTCCAGCTGCACACAAACACCTGCAGCACCACGAAGTGGAGCCCCTCATGTTCGCCACCGACTGGCTGATGTGTCTCTTCACACGTCACCTGCCCTTCAACACACTGCTCCGAGTCTGGGACCTCTTTTTCTGCTATGGTACGTCCACCATATAGGCTGCTGTGGTTCATAAAAACTAAATTATCTTGTGAAAAGGGAAAAAATATGTATTTCTCAGATACAATAATCTGTATATCATATTATTTCACTTAAGAATGACATTAGTTATATTGCCTTATTTGTTGTACTATGATTTATATTCCTATTAGCTAATCATTTATGTCTAAAAATGCACAGCTTTGCAAAACATGAGGAACTTAAAGGAAAAGTGTGTAGCATTTAGGGGGATCTATTAGCAGAAATGGAATATAATATTAATTAGTATGTTTTCTTTAGTGTATAATCACCTAAAAATAATAACCTTAGAACGAGCCGTTAATATCTACATACGGAGCGGGTCCTCTTCACGGAGCCGGCTGCCATGTTTCTACAGTAGCCCAGAACAGACAAACCAAACGCTGGCTCTAGATAGGGCCTTTCGCGTTTTCACGTTTTTGCGTCGGCCACCGTAGTTTTCCGACACGCTTGGCACACAGGAGAGGTTTCAGTCGATTGCAATCTGCAACCTCACCGCTAGATACCCCCCAAATCCTAGACACTGCATCTGTCGTCACTTCAGAAGTGATTTGTGGAATTATGATTTGTTCAGAAATCATTTAAAGCATATGATGTGATAGTTGTGGCACCCATTTCACTCTTACCTCTCCTCTCGTCTGTGCAGGGGTGCGGGTGCTGCTCCAGGTGGCGGTGGTGCTGGTGCGTCGGGTGCTGGGCCGGGCCGAGCAGAGGAAGCAGTGTCAGGGCCAGATGGAGACTCTGGAGAGGCTGAGGGGCGTCAGGGAGGAGGTCCAAGAGGAGGACGACACATTTATAGCAGAGGTAAGAATGAAACACATGGGCAGCTACTGCGAACATCTGGTTTACTAGTTAGTTAGTTACGAGTTAGACAAAAAGCTTTCCTTACCAATGTTACTGAGAAAATGTCTTTAACTGCTTTTTAAAACATGACCACATGTACAGTAGTTTAACAAAACAAACCCAACACAGGGTTCACTTACTAGTTTTTTCTGAAGCTTTAAACTGCACTACACACAATCAAAATTCAAGGAAAACTTGAATAAATGAGTAGAGAAACATAACAAATGTAGATGCTTCTGTACAGGTGGGAGGCATTTTCCTGGCATCTTTTGGTTCACTTATCCCCTCGGAGTGAAACATCACTGTAAATCAATACAAAGTTTTTCTCTGTAATCGTCATCTTTATCCTATAATGAAACATTTCTATTCTGACGGGAGTGGTGACAATGTACAAGGGGTCACTGAATGGTTTGATGAGGATGAAAATGGTGTGAATCACATGTTATGGCCTTTGCCGTAACCTGATTTCAACACCTGTGGAGAATTTTGTACTGACGTGTTAGATAACACTCTATACCACTATGCTCAAAACACCAAATGAGGCAATATCTTATTAGAAAATTACAATAAAACGAATGTGAGACCATTGATTTTCTTCCTTTCTCAGGTGTGTTCGGTGCAGCTGTCAGCCAGAGATCTTGAAAAGCAGATGGAGAAGGAGTTACAAAAGTGGAGGAAAGACAAACCCTCGTCCACCTTTGACCCCAGAGGACGCTGCCAGGGATACCGGATGGCATGGGAGAGGGCTCGCCAGAGCGAGGAAGAGCGGGACCGGAAAGAGAGAGAGAAAGGAAACCTGTCTGTCCCTCTTGCTCGCTCGGCCTCCACTCTCTCGCTGTCTCCCTCCCTCCTTCACAAGTGGGGGAGGAAAGGGGGAAAGGCGAACACCACGCGCGAATGGGAAGGCAGCGGCGGCAGAGTTGTGAGGCATCTCTCAATGGGAGCAAAGGAGGACTGTAGGAGCTGGACTGAGTTCAACTTTAAGAAGGTGCAGGGCGTTCAGGAGGAGGAGGACGTGGTTATAGAGGAACATAAAAAACAGAGTGAACCGAAACTAACAGGACAGACTGAACAGAAAGAATATTTAGAAGAACCTAAAAAGATGGAGATCCAAAACATGCCAGCAGAGCACGTAGAAGAAAGAGTCATCACAGAAGAACAGACTGAAGAAGTGGAAACAAGAATCACTGGAGAGGAGGAAAGCCAACTCAAAGAGACAGAGGAAAGTAAAATGCTTTCAGAACAGACGGAAAAAAAAAATGTGGAGACAGAACAAACCAAAAGTCCAGCCAAAGATCAGACTGTTGAACACAAACAGGGATATGAGCTGGACAAAAGCAAGCACCTGGAAATTGAGGTGAAAGACACAAATAAAGATACAGAAAAACAAGTGGCAGAAAGTGAACATACAGCTGCTGTGGAGGAAAATCAGACTGAGATACAGAAAGATGCCGATGCAGATAAAAACACAGAGGTAGAGACGCAGGAAAGTGTATACCCCAGTGAGGAACAGATGATTCAGGCTGACATGAAACCAGAGGAGAGCACAGGAACTGAAAATGTGCAACAGACGGAGGTGGACAGAGTCACAACTGTGACAAGCCCAGCCTCAGAGACAGACAGTAAAGTCGAAGCACCAACTGTCAACGATCCTACAACAGAGACAGAGACACAACAGCAAGAAGTGATCACAGAGACAGACAGTAAAGCCGAAGCTCCAACTGTCAACGATCCTACAACAGAGACAGAGACACAACAGCAACAAGTGATCACAGAGACAGACAGGAGCTCACAGGGAGATGCCACTGAAGGAAAATTCCACAGCAGTGAGTCATTAGCAGAAACAGACATGAAAGAGGAGTCCCACACCCAAACAGAAACTGATGAACTGGCACAGACTCAAGAAAAGGTAGAGGAAGATGCAGACACACCGGAATTGAAGGTTGAAATAGTACAAATAGATTCGGAACAACACATAGATCCAAAGACAGAAGAAGAAACATTAATACCGTGTTCACCTGAATGCATCCAACCAAAAGAAGGCACTGACTTAGCAGCTGATACAGAGACTGGAGCAGAAATACCAGTTGCAAACGACATAGTGGCGGAGTCAAGTGAAGCATTTGAGAACGAGTGTGACGCAGTAGCATCTGAAGCTACGCAGGAGGAAGAAGAAAGAAGTTTGACTGCACAACCAGAGGCACAGGTTTACCATAATCAAACACAATCAGAAGAAACACCAAAAGAAACGGAGACTACTGACTCCATAGCACCTCCACAGGAGACTCTCACCGCCGCCGAGCCTGATGGGAAGACAAGTTCAATAGAAACCTCTGAGGAACCTGCACCTGAACAACCAACGAGCCATGTGTCTGTGGAGGAGGAAGAAAGCACAGAAAATGTTCAAGAAAACACTGTAGCAGAGGACGACGTCTTCGTTTCTACTGAACCAACAGACTCTCCAAATACTGAAAGTAACCCACAAGTCCAAGACAAAGATTCTCACCTTGTGAAGCCGGATAACAGCGGCCTGACACAAGCATCCGGGCATCGCAGCAACCGGTCTTCTGGTGATGTCTGCGTCCGCAAGTCACCCAACTCCCGTGGGTCCAAGTTAGCACGTAGGCTCTCTGAGGATCTCTTCACCATGCCAGAGAAAACTAGCCAATCACAATCTACTGCTAATCACCCAGAAGTTAAACACAGTGAGTCACAGTCCTCGTCACTGTCTGCAGACGCGACTGAGAGGATAGCGGTGCAGCAGGAGCAGCCGCCGCCCGACCCCCCTAAACGTTTCGGTCTCTTCCGCAGACTGAGAGGAGAGCAGCCCAAAAAGGCAAAGGGGACACCCAAAATGCAAGTCCCCCAAATCTTGATCCAGGACTTCAGTGATGGGACAGGGATGGGGAAACCTGTTGAGGTAGAGGAGGAGGAGGAGGAGGAGGAGAAACTGAGCTCCAGGGAGAGGAGGAGGAGGCGGAGGGACAGAGAGAGAAGGGAGAAAGAGGAGGAGAAGGTGAGGAAGAAGAGAGAGAAGGAGCTGGGGAAGGAGAAAGAGCGAGAGAGGAGGAAACCGCAGACGAGGGGGAAAAGTTTCCAGGTGCCAAGTAAGAAAGGGAGCAGTGATGTGACTCAACCTGCAAAGACTGGATCACGGACGCAGAGATATTCTGCTTCTTTTGCTGAATCTTACTTTTGACCAAAAAATGTCTTTGCTATGGGATCTGGAGGAACGAGAGGTGTTTTACTGAGTGTTTCAGGCCTCCACATCCTGTCTCACTGGTCTTTTTGTTCCCTCAGATCCCTCATCCTAAACCTTTGTCATACTTGAATCTTTTTTTACATGTAAATAAATAATAAATAATGGTTACATACTTTGAAAAATAGGTTTCTTTTATTTAGAGGAGCTTTTTTGTTGCATCTCGATCACAAACTGAACATAATGAATGAAAATAAACAGGAAATGCTTCAAGTCCAGGTTCACATAATCCCATACTTTCCATTAACATTATAGTCCAATAAAACATTCAGCAGTGTCCATCCTGTCCTGTGCTGTGCACTGTCTTTGCATATTTTTGCCCATGTAAAAAGAAAAAAATCTCTGCACAGGCAGGAGAAGATGGGAAATAAGGGTTCAAGGTGTCCATTTCTTTTCTAGTGCTGCAGGTGTGTAAAAGTAAAAGTCCACCTCTCATCCAACTGTCACTCTGCTTCACTGTGTGTCCTCCTCACTGTCACTGGCCAACACTTCCTGACTCGTCACTGGTTGAGTGGTCATCTGAGAAGACGGGGGAAGCACCGATCCAAAGAACAAGGAACAGAACTGTGAGAGGAAAAATAGAGAAGAATTTTATGAGAATGTGTTTTATTTTAAATAATAATTTCCGCAAGTTATGTCCAGCCAATTGTTACCTAGAGCCTATTAAGATATATTGCGATATATTGCTATTTATTACAATTTTTTCAACTGCAAATTATGCAGTCTGTCAACATCTGTTTTATCTAATAAGATACAGTTTTCATTCTGTTCATCTCAGAGTTTACATGTCCCCTTTGTAAACCCTTTGAAAATGGCCAGGCCAGTTTTTCCTTACCAAAATTTAGCAGAACTTTATTGATTTAGCGTTCCTCCCGACAAAGTAACATGGTTGGTACCAATGGATTTCTTAGGTTTTCTAGTTAATATGATACCTTATATTCACCCTATCTTTAAAACTGAGCCCACTACAACCTCTGAAAGACAGAAAAGTGTCCGGGCCTGCCGGCGGGCCGCAGGATTGTTAAGAGGTTAATAGATTATATAATAAAAGATCGATACTTGACGTCAATGTATCGATACAATATTGCCACGCAAATTTCTTAATTTGTTTTATGTGTAAATAAAGAAACAAACAAACAGTTAATTCATGAATGTGAAAACTAAACCATACCTTCTTATTAGGCGGTCTGGCTGAATCGGCTGTTTCATCTTCCTCTTCCTCCTCACTGTGTAGCCCTGTCCTGTGATTGGCTGTCTGTTTTGAACATATGGGTTCAGCTAATGGGGGTGTGGGCGGACCTGTAGCCGAGGGACCTGGCGCAATACTGGTATCCATGGCGATGAGGTAGCAGTCTATGTCGTCATTCATGAAGTCATCAGGAGGGGGCGGCGGTGGCGGTGTGCGTGCTCTGAGGAGATAGACAGGAAGAGAAATGTGACATGAATGAGTAAGAGAAAAACATGTCTGACCTTTACTGACATAATAATAATTTACTGTATTGTGAAGATGAAGGTTTTACTATTCCTCTTCTTTAGTCCTGATAGCAAGCATGAAATCTTTAGTATTTATCGTGCGGAGAAGTCACAACAACTGGTGGATGAAGACACAAATACAGACTTTTTCAAAGGTGTCTTCTACAAGAAATGTCCCTCTTTACCCAGAATGGGCTGACAAGTTGGAGAAATATGTTGTACACATTTTCGACAGAGATCACAGAGGCCTTAAAAATGCCACGTTAATGAAATCCTAACTAAAAACGCTGATCAGCCCAGTCTGACATGTCTATTAGCTAACCAGTGCTGCATTTCTGACAAGTGAAGATTGTGGAAGTGTTGAAAATTCACTCACTCAAGCCCGATGCATCTCACATGCTACATTTATGACACATTGTAAGATTTCATCTCATTACACATTTTCAAGGAATACGTTGCTGTTTGTGTCAATTCTATGAGACTTTACTACCAAACTCTAATTAGACTATGCTACAGACCAAATGAGCCACAGCTGGACAGATGTGTTGGCTGGAACACCTGCAGCTTGTAGTCAGCTGACTCCTCCACTCAGAGGAAGCCAAAAGTAAGGCGTCTTTACAAAACAATTGTCGTAACATCTCTGCAGAGTAAATGCTGAGGGTTTCCTGCCTGTCATTAGAAG
This sequence comes from Adelosebastes latens, assembly GCA_916700685.1. Classification (NCBI taxonomy): domain Eukaryota; kingdom Metazoa; phylum Chordata; class Actinopteri; order Perciformes; family Sebastidae; genus Adelosebastes; species Adelosebastes latens. The sequence continues at coordinate 34,495 of CAKAKR010057913.1, read as the reverse complement.
TGAAGAAACCACTTGATGAATGACAAAACTGTTTTATTTTTTCTTCACTTTCACTGTTCTGCCATTTTTCGAAGACTGACGAACAAGGAAAATTGCAACCTGTAACGATTCCCCCCCCCACATCATTTTATGCATTCAGTTTTGTTTGAGCGTTACCGTCTAGTGTTGGTTTTACGGTGGTTGGGGTCATCAGAAAGCGTGGCCAGCACAAAGTTCCCCTCCAGTACACTGTCTGTTACTGAAAGCACTACAGGGCTAACACACACAAACACACACACAAAATGTAAACGTCAGGACATCGTAGTTACACAAGTGATTAACTAACATATATGTATTTGAGTATGTTTACCTGCCCGGTTCATCAAAGTACATAGAAATAGGGAGACCAGTGGACTCTGCAAACACTAACAAACCCTGGAGGAGAGATGAAAAAATGTCACTTAGCGAACCGCCTTGATGAGTAAATCAATGCAAGAAGTCTTTATTTGAAAAAAATTTAACCACAGCATAGTTTTGGTTTTGGTTGTATCCACACGGCACTCATTGTAAGTTGCTTTGGATAATAGCGTCAGCTAAATTAATGTTATGTAAAGCTGTCTGCAAATTGTCCTCAGTGTCCTTTCTCTCTCTGGTAAATTTCCCCAATCTTCTCCCTCCTGACTAATCCTCCTATTCTGTTGCTCCATCACCCCTCCCTTTGTCCTCTGTCTCACCCGCAACTCCTTTAGACAAAAGGTGACGCTGTTGTGAGCCTGGACGGCAAAATGGTCAAACTCGTCTGAAGCCAGACACAGCTCCGTCAGCATTGCCTTGGACTGGTCTGAGAGGGAAACAGGCAGCGAGAGAAACAGACAGAAAAGTAGGAGTGAATGGGGGACAAATGTAGAGACAAGAAAACTAAAAAAAGACTTATTTTTGAATAAACTACTTAATATTCTTTTATATTCTATTGCTGTTGACCTGCAGAGTTGAGAAGACTACCTCTATTGGCTAATGACAGCCAAGACTACACAGTGCAAATCTGCTGTTCTGCCTTTCTACCACACAAGGGCACCACTGGGTTCAAATCCATCCTCTTTCCTCTTTTTGCATTATCATCATTACATGTCATTCATGGCGACATAATAGCAACTTCTTTATTTTTGTTATACAATGCTCCTTTAAAAACCACAGTTACTCATTAGGGCTGTGGGATTAGTAAACATAATTAAATACACTGAAGATATGTTTATTCTCCTTTTTTCTTTTATTATGGAAAGATTCTGGTTTAGTGTTGTATTCACTGAATACAACCTACTCTATAAAAACAACCCTGGTTTAAGTTCTGTCACACTAAAATGTTGATCTCCTTAATTCTAAATTACTTGAATGTCTGATGTAAGATCAGTAAGATTTGTATAAATAAACAGTGTATGACTTTGTAAAACATAAGTTTTTCAAATTTTATTAAGTAAATTTGTAACTTCTGGGTGAAATAAATAGAGTCACCTGCTTCTTCCTCCACATGGTTCCTGAACCACATCCGTTCATCACTCACGGACACGGTCACTTCTTCCAGAGACGGAGGGAAGTGGACGACTGTGTCCACCAGCAGCCTGAGAGCAAGGGAAGACAAAAAGTGAGCTGTGAGTGAGGAACGGCAAAAAAAACTGTACAAAAAAGCCCCCAAAAAACACACTACTTGTGGTATTGGACTAACGTAACAGTGGTTGGGATTTGGTGAGTCGGCCTCAATGCAGGTTCCTCTCTGACAACAGCTACATAATTTCCCTTTATTTCGAAATATTGTTCATTGATTTAATCAATCAATTGTAGTCAAGAAGTATCTGTATCAGCCTTAAAAAAACCATATTTGTCAAACAACAATTACAAGGCAATAGGAAAACCACATACAAGAAAAATTCAAGGTAGAAAGAGAAAGAAAGATCAGATCGCTATGATTTTTATAGCAACAAATGTATGTTTTGACTTTATTTTAATGAAACTGGTGTATATTTCACATGAGTAGTTATAAAGTAAATAATTCATGAAAAACAGTTAATGTTGAGTTAAAAGAAGACTGTAGATTTCATTTGAATATTTGAATTGTGAAGTAATAAGTACAGAAGATAATCTGGAGGCCAAAGGTCACTACCCAGAATGCTGTGGGAGCAGAACAAATAGGTAAACGTTTTTGAGATATTAGTTAGCTGTTGTTGTTGTTAGCAGCCAAGTTGTGTACCCTTTGTTATCAAAAGCTAATGTGTAAACCTCTTTTTCATTCACTAAAGGAGAATGTCTCATTTTAAGTCCAGAGTCTCGTCTCGTCATTTTTTGAAGTAGTTCGACTAAGCTATAACATGTAGAATTTTACAGACCTGGGGTGGGATCTGAATACGTTGGCATAGCTGTCTTTATCAAACACAGCCTGTAAGCTTTCACTGTCCTGGAAAGACAGGTTATGTGTCTTCATGAGGCCTGCAGAGAAAATACCAACACACATTGAGAACACGAGCAGGTAGAATACAATGTAATGAATGCATGATGTGCTTCAATGACTACAATATGTGTCAGTATAAATCAGTTGTAGTCATTTTGAAATCATCCACGTTGTGAATCATCTGAGCAGGAAGTAAAAGCACGGATACCATGTTTGCAGTGAAGGGTGAAGGTGAGGCGGTTTTTCTGCTCGTCCAGCTCGATGTGACACTTTTCCACCGTCTTCTCCATAGTTGCTAGAGACCTGAACACGGCCTGCACGCTCTGACTCACACATAGAGGAACATAAGAAGGGGGGAAAAATAGATAAACACGAGGGGACAGGACCATGACTTTGTGTAATATGCACTTAAATAGTCTGGTATTAACTAGGGCTGACCCAAATGCTTTGAAGCATTGAAGCTTTGTCTGTTGCCATGGTAATCAATCTCCAAATCAGTATTCAAATGCTTTTTTTTCATAAATCCCAACATAGAAATAAGGAATAAGCTTACATTATTCATATTCAACATTAAATATTATTTGTTATTCTCAGACAGATATCGCTGTTTGTTGTGTGTGTGTGTACAGTTGTGCGGCAGTGGCACAATGAAACGGGGGAGATGGAGACAGACAGACAGACAGACAGACAGAAGAACAAGTCAGCCTGCTGCGCCCCGCCATGCCACGCTACGAAGCTTCGAATACCTTCGAATATTTCTCTCCAAAGCTTCAAAGCTCAAAAAATAGTATTTGGGACACACAGCCCTAGTATTATTAACCCTATTAAGCCAATACTCTACACTAAAGCTTCCATGAAAAACAAACAAACAAACAATTTGGTCACATTTAAGGACATTTTAGACACTTTAATCTCTAAAACGTTGTAATGTAAAATGTAAAGTTGCTCAACGTTTTCTTTACATGTGAGAATACAACTGCTGGGTGACACATGCCATGTACTCTATGATCACTTTGTCTTGTATGAAAAAAAATGTAGTTACATCAGAGGAGTCAGGTGTTGATCAAGGAATACTTAAGCTCATCTGACAGGGCTTTTGTAGGGGGGTGTACGTCATACAAAAGAAGGTGGGGAATCACTGACATAGATGAGTACTGACAGTCCATGTAAATGTATTGAATATGAACACACAAACTGTATAAAGCATTTAAAAAGCTCATCTCTTTCTCTCACCACACCTTTATTGCCATCTTGCAACGGAAGGCGTGCCCACTGGGGATGGTGTACCTGCACAAAAAATGGGAGTTGGCTTTAAAGCTCCTTTAATAAAATGACACATAAAAATGTGATGTTCAGTGACTCAGACACACACACAGTCTGCACCTGCTGAAGAAGAGTGGTGCGAACAGGAAGCAAGCATATGCCGACCGAGAGGAGTTCACAGACCGCAGGGCCAGCTACAAGAGAGAGAGAAAAAAATACCCCAAATCAGCACCACTCATTGACGCAAAGTGTGCACCAACAGGAAGCAACAAGATTACATGCATGGCAAGTGGAGGAAGTGTTGTTGTATATGTGACAGTTATCAGAGCAGCAGTTTACCCCATCCTCCTGAGGCTCCACATAAAGCTCATCACCGATCCTGGACAGAGAATGGATGGCTTTGGCCAGCACTGGACGGTACACACACACACACACACACACACACACACACACACACACACACACACACACAACATGATTAGCAGCTGATTATTGTAGTATACTGGTGTTTTAGTTGAAGATACATCTACCCTACCTATTTTACAAATGCAATTACCTCTGTTTACATTACATCCATTTTTTATATTTTATACCCCTAGTGTAACACTTCTGTTTATATTTATTTATTACATCTACTTTATATTTTATACCTCTAGTGTAACACTTCTGTTTATATTTATTTACTACATCTACCCTACCTATTTTACAAGTGCAATTACCTCTGTTTACATTACATCTATCTTTAATATTTTATACCCCTAGTGTAACACTTCTGTTTATATTTATTTATTACATCTACTTTATATTTTATACCTCTAGTGTAACACTTCTGTTTATATTTATTTATTACATCTACGTTACCTGTTTTATTTGCTTTATAACTGTGTTTTACCTGTTATATGTTTTATCTGCCTCGTTTAGTCTTGTCAAGTATTTGTTTTAAAGCACTGACCAGAAGTGGCAAACTGTGAATCTCGTTGTATTTAATACAATGACAATAAAGCTTTCTATTCTATTCTAAAAGGCAGGAAATGTTTGCTACCTTTCACGTTTCCTCCTGTCACGACGCAGTCCATCTCTACAGACTAACTCTAAGTTAGCAAACTGGGCTGAAAGAGTTAGTGAAACTAGCCTCTAAACACCACCAAGAAGTGAATCAGTGGGGTTTTAATAGTTTGCACACCGAGCAGAAATCCTCCTAGTGCTGAAAACATATTCCGTTAACTTAAAAGCTTTGTTTTTTACGTGTTATTGTCAATACCGGTTTGACTAAGCGGTGTCTTGCACCGAGCTTCACGTTGTTTACGCCGCCATTACCCACTTCCGGACTGTCGACCAATCAGAGAGGCGTAAACTCAAATGGGGCGTGGTTTAATTAAACGCATGCGCAGTGTGTTTCCAAGTTTTACAGCTGCATGTTTAACACACAGGTTTAACACCATGTAATGGTTTAACATGTGGTTACATAAAGACAATTGGGCTTGGTTCGAAAATATTTGATATGGGATTATTGTGGAGGACAAATTAAATGCAGGGTAGTTATTATTATTAAATGATTATATTGAAGTAGTCTATATTTTCAGGTGGAATTTCATTTCATTCTCACTGTGCAATATCATTTTCCACTTGTGCAATTTTGTTAATAGTCTGTTTATTGTCAATACTGTATATACTGCTCCTATTTTTTATACTTCCTTCTATTTAAATGGTTCATAATTTGTTACACTTTGTTTAGCTCTTTTTTTTTACTGTGTTAACTGATGCATTTTGCAGATTAAGATTTTAAATAGTACCAAACATATGATCATGTTAAGATAAGATTAGATATTCTTTTATTGTCCCCATGGGGAAATTTTTTCTTGGACTCTGCAGTTACAAACATTAAATTAAAACAACAACAACAAGAATAATAAACAATTCCACACAAGACGGAAACATTTCCACAGAAACAGATGTTTCAACACATACACAGTCCACGTACATAATGGCACATACCATCACACACACCATTGCAGGTATTGCACCCAGGTAGTGCAATGCACCGTCTACCGTCTTGCCCATATTGCACAGACAATAGCCCAATATTACACAGATGCAACATATTGCACTTCACCTATTTAACATATTGCACTGTCTAAATATATTGCACTGTCCTAACATATTGCACTTCACCTATTTAACATATTGCACTGTCTAAACATATTGCATGTTAAAAAATATGATGCTTAATTAGCTCCACCTCAACCAGCAACATTAAAATAGGTTACTACTTTCACATGAATTAATCAGTTTTAATGATAATCCAGTAATATAATATTCATATTTAATAATATAACAATCTGAAAGAGTCCATTCTGCATGAGTACTTTGTTTTACTCAAAAGTATATTTTGCTGATAATACTTTATGTAAAGGTCTGAATGTAGGACTTTTAGCATTTTTACATTGTGGTATTGCTACTTTTACTTAAGTAAGGAATCTGAGTGCCTCTTCCACTTCTACTTAACACACATGTAAACTCAACAAATCACCCACCTTTGACCAGAAAAAATACCCTCAGAGACTTAATATTTTACTTTGTATATATATCTTTTTGGGGTTATCTTTATTATTTTATGGCTAAAATTATTTTATTTTCATGTATTTATAGCTGCATTCTTCTTCTTCTTCTTCTTCTTCTTCTTCTTCTTCTTATTATGATGTGTTCTTTGGAAATATGATAGTTCATTGGAGATTTTACTCATTGAATCACATTTTTAAATCTTTTTTCTACTCTCCAGTCTCCAGGGTCATGATATGGGATTCTACTAAACTATCATATTTTTTTCCTACAACAGTAAAGAATGTCTTTTTACATGTTAGTTCACAAGTAATAGAGTATACAGAGTTCCTGTAAAGGGGTTCAGTCCAAAGTTCAAGTTGGCATTTTCTTATTTCTTTCATTCTGAAGACACACAAATAGCAGCTGCTCACTAAAAATGCCCTGTAATTACAACTCAAGGGTCATGGTGGGAAGACAGAGGGAGTGTGCACATGTGTGAGGGAGGGAGCTGGGGAAAGAAATGGAAAGGGAGGAAGGAAGGAAGTAAGGAAGGGCAATAGAAAGATGGGCAGAGACAGAGAGAGAGAGAGGGAGAGTCACTGTCAATGCAAAATTATCTCACCTCACTGGTCTTTCTCGTTGGTCTGCTTCAGTGTGTGAGGAATGCTGCCGTGCACCGTCTCTCCTCCCATCAGCGCTGATATAAATGGCTGTTGCAGAAGAGGTGTGACTAAAACAACATTTGTGTCCTGAAACCACGGACGTTTGGTGAAAGACAGACACTGAAAAGACACGAGAGGACCACAGTCGGGAATAGTTTTGTGTCTTGGGCCAAAACAACACAAAAAGACAGAGACTGCTGCTGAAACTTTTGTGGATTATGGTGGAGTGGAGGCAGTATGGCAGCGAAACATCCATGAGAAGAAGCAGCATACGCAGAGAAAAAGAAGAACAGCTGAGGAAGTTAACTGTAAGAGATGGACTTGATATTTGCATTGAGAAACCCTTACGATGATAATGGAAAAAGATTGGAATATGAAAACAGAGGGAAACAACCATCACAGGACTCTTAAGGGGTGACGTGATTCACACACAGCTAATTTCTTCTGTCATGTGTCCAGTCTCGGAATATATTGTTGTGTTTACAAGCAGTCATTGTTGACATGCTGTTCTGTGACTCCTGGATTTGATAGACAGCAGTTCTGTTCCTAGATGTCTCAGTCACCTAATCCAAAAGACGGTCAGGCCTTGCTGCAGTCCATGCTGCAGAGACTGAAGCTCCAGCCAGGAAAAGAGGGCCAGCCGTACCTGCACACACCTGTACCCACCGCAGCTGCTTCCACATGGGGGCAAGATGGAGAAAGAGGAGCCTCCAACCTCCAGAAAGTAAACAGCAGTCCCGTAAGTGGCTTTGAGTTTGGTACTAATGGTATCCCCTCAACAGAGTTTGGGATCTCTGCTGCGGACGGTAACTTTGGCTTCAAAGGTGGGGAAATACAACAACCAGGTCATGAAAGTGAAGTGGACAGAGGTCTCATTTCCTCCCCCTCCCAGAAAGACAACATTGATGGTGATACTGGTGAGGACAGGGTGTTGGGACAGCCTGGGATCACCCCAACAGCAACAGCAAGAGGGCAGCTGTTTCCTGCTAAATCACTTAAGGATGCTGATATCACTTCCTTTGAGAGGACTGATGGGGCGAGGATGATTTTTGGCAGTTCTGCAAATACAAGGCACATCCCTAGCAATAAAGATGCTGTCACAAGCATGGGACACAATCAGGACCAGGACCAGGACCAGAGTTTTGCACCCAAAGTCTACACGTGGTCCTCGAAGCCCACAGGTGCTAATGTCGACCCAGAAAGTCAGGGAGTGTTGCATATGGGAAATGGAGGATTTGGAGTTTCGGCGCAAAGTAAAGACACGCAGATTGTCCCGACAAACAGCAGCTATAGAAGAAATCAGCGATCATCTGAGAATAAAGCGAGGAAATGGACTCAGAAGATCAAGGAGAGGTGGAGGGACAGGCCGGGGAGTTTTGGCAAAAAGGGGAAAGAAGAAGGAAGGACAGTAGAGCAGAGGAGTGAGCAAGGAACTGAAGTGAGTAGCACATTTTGATTATTTTACATTGTCAAAATTCAAAAGTATGAACTGAAAAGTGCAACTTTTTTACTTCACAGATTTCACCTCAAAACCAGCTATCAACAGCAGAAAATGTCATTGACACGTCAAATAAAGAGGAAGAAAAGACCCTCCCTTCACTCGACAGCAGCGGCATCCCTCCTACACACACAGAAGGCGGCACTAACGAAACAAATACGAGGTAATCTCACAACAAAATCATTCAAAACAGTACTGATGTCAACATGACACAGGCTGAATGTTCTCCCAGTCAGGTTTCGTTGATTCACCTCTTAGCAACGCGAGTAAGGTATGTGAAATATTTCTGAGACGTTTGGCTGTGATATTTGTGATGTGATGTGCCAAACACCCCCCCGTCACTGACTGCGTCTGTCATCATCCATCTTCAGTCACACTTTCGTGATGCAATAAGTCTCATGAGATAAAAGAGATTTCATAACTGCATATCATAAATGCCAGTTGTTTTAGTAGATAGATAGATTAGACTCTTATTAGAATTAGACTCTTTAAAAAATAGTCACAAATGTACAGTTTCATTTTTTAAAGAGGCTCAGTAATTTGTTTTGCACATTAGGGAGAAGAAAAATATAACCATTTCTAATGCGTTTGAACTCCAAAATATATAAATAGATTGATTGATAGTAATGAAAGATATTTCTATATTATATGAAGCCATAACACAGATTTTATTCATGAAATAAAGCAGCCTACTTAATGATCAAGTCAGCCTATGTTATACCATCATTTATCACATAATTGCCTCTTCAATGTGTCTGGCAGCTCATCAAATAATTAGCAGAACTGTATTTAATAGCTGTGCAACTGTGCAACAAGCCCGCGATTTGGTTTGTATGTCATTGAACGGTTCGGTTTGGCATCCCTAATTAATACACATGCATGGTGCGCTGTAGTGAGTATTTACAGCAGCAGGACAGTGTACGTGACTCAAAACAAACGACAGTGCCCACGTTCATCTTAACAAAGTCACCCAGTGCAACGGTGAGGCTAAATCAACAACAATGGAGCTCCATGGCACAGAGGAATAAACTACATCAGGCTTTGGCTAAACAGATAATAATAATAATAACTTTACTTACATAGCAGCTTTAAAAACAGTTTAAAGGTGCTATGAGAGTTTACAAAGTGCTTTGACAAACAAAGTAAGCAGGATACAAAGCAATATGACAATAGAGAGCCAAACGGTGAGGCCAAACAAAAGCAAGACAAAACTAAAGTAAATTTTAAACACAGATAAAACAGTACAGTAGATAAAAATAATAAAACCATGTCAATTAAATAAATACAAAGAAAAGGAAAAAAGCAGTAAAAAAAATAAAAAGACGTTAAAAGGACGACATCACATCAAAGCAAGTCTGTAAAAATGGTTTTATATACTTGTTAAAACAGGTAACAAATATATAGTTTAATTTTTTTTTAAAAGGCTCAGTAATTTCTTAAAACAGCAGGGCACTGTAGTTTTTAGCAAACTTACTCAAACATGAGTAAACAGTGCATTTTTGGGGGGGACTATTCTCTGCGGCGGAGGTTTGGTCATAAAACAACCTACACATAACACACTTATTCACCCAAAAAAGACAGATTCTGTCCATCATAAAAACAAAGACACGCAGAAACACAAAACAAACTACAAACAGCTTATAAAAGTGCTATGCATAAAATTGAAGCGTGACTGATACACATTTGATGCTTCAGTGAGACTTGCTGCAGTGACTTTACAGAAACTCTCCTCTTGTTCCAGGTCGAGCGGTGACTTTGAGTTTGGCCTGGGCTCGTTTAGCCTGCTGGAGGAGATCACCACGGGTCAAGAGTGGGCCAAGTTCCTCCACCCCAACCGATCAGCCGCCTCAGCCAATCAGAGACCATCAGAACTCAAAATCCCACCTCACAATAGTGCTCAATCATCTCTGATTTTGAACCAACAAGCAGGTGTGGACAACCACTGGAGTTTCAGGGGAACTGAGGCGTCACCAGATTTAGATTTCAGTATGGCACAAATATCGCCTGATGCTTTCCAGTC
>CAKAKR010057913.1:0-18178 GCA_916700685.1 Adelosebastes latens | reverse complement strand
CCCCCCCCCCCCCCCCCCCCCCCCCCCCCCCCCCCCCCCTACAGTACAATATGGTTGTATGACAGAGAGAGCAAGAAAGAGACTTAGGTAAATGTTCAAGATGAACATTGTGGGAGTAAACCAGAGAAATAAACAGAGAAAAAGAGAATCATAATGTCATTTAGGATTGGAAAAAGGATAAAGATGAGTCCATTAGTCTGTACAGTAACATCTACTGTGCGTCGTCGCCCAGAAGTGGACTAATAATGGCCAATTTGTAAACCTCAAACCACACACTCATATATCCCACTGCAGCCCCCTCTCATAACACGCACACACGTCATTATTAACCATGTCTTTACACCATTTAGAGACTCTTCAGTGCTTTTATTTGTGCAGGACAGAGAAGAAGGATGGTGAGTGTGTGAACGTGACAAGAAAGAGAAAATCCTTAAAAATGTTACGCAAATAGTTTATTCTCAGCACTGTTTTTTTTGTTGTTGTATCGAACATGTTTTTCGAATTCTGGCTCGTTCGAGCAAAGCTAACAGGAAATGAGGATATATTATATTTTTTGGCTGACAAACAGGAGGTTGCAGTTTATTGTAGCTGTTAAACGTCTTGTAAAATGAAACTGCTTACAATAAAATAACATGTTTACTACTGTATGTTTCCCTCTGAGTTTATTGGCTTTAAATAAGCTTTATCTAAATGGTGAAGAGAGAGGCCATTCTTTGAGTTTCATCTTAAATCTTTCTCATGGGACCTTTGCTTGAGAGTTGCTAACCAGGAGGCTCCAGTTATTGTTCTGAGCTAAAGGCCATAATTATTTTCTTCTGAATCCCACTTCTTGTTTTGCGAATTTGCAAAGATGGCAGCAACATTGTCCCTCATTACCCATTTCCATAAACTTGCCAAACTAAAATGGACTGCAAGATCCTGACAACCAGAAAATGCATAATGAGTCTATTGTAATACGGCAATAAGGGAAAGAGAAAAAAGAGGAAAGTCCTTTTCTTCAGATAGTTGTTGTCAGTCAGATATGTTGGTCAGAGGCAGAGAGGGAAATGGCTCCAGAGTCGTAGGAGCTCTTGATACCTGGTTTGAGCGACAGCTGGCTGCCTGGGCTCTGAGCGCGGGATGCTTCTATCTGAGCCTCCGACACCTGGATGGACACAACAAGATCAGAGTGTAATGAAGCTCTTACAAGGAAAGGTCATCTGGACTCAATGAATCAGTGTCTATACAGTTTACTGTACGTATCGGTAGACAAAATGCATGCAGCTGTATTATAAAAACATTACCTCTTCAAACTTCTTGGCTTTGTACTGATCTCTCCCTTTCAAGAAGTTCAGTAAGATAATGTCACAGAGAACCGTACCCTGCCGACACAGATTAAGAAAAAGGTGTAATCAAAGCTGGCAACAACAAGAAAAATGCATTTTTATCAGAATCAGATCAGATTAGAAATCCCTACCAGTCCAATAGAGGTGAAGGCAGCTACCAGGTTGATCAGTGTTGGGATTGTGCCAAACTTTCCTGCCTGGAAGAGACAGAGTCACTTTAGGTGATATAATGTACAAACAGTTCAAGACAGGACTGCTCTCAGTTCAATTAAATGATACTTGTATTTCCCTTTTTAAAACCGCACAACTTGCTCGCTGAAAAAAGCATACGTTCTTAAAGATGATGATATCGATATAATAAACTTTTACAGTCATTACAGATTTTAAATGGTTTGACATCTTTGGAAATATTACACTTATTTGCTGTCTTGTTGAGAAGATCAATACCACTCTAAAACTGAAGATACCACCAGCAACCTGTTATCTTAGCTTAGCCTGAAGACCGGAAACGGGGAGACAGCTAGCCTCTAAAGCTCCCTAATTAACACGTTACATTTTGATTATTTATTCCTAACAAAAAACAAGTTCTAAAAGTACAGGCTACGTGCTTCAACCAGTTTCCAGTCTTTGTGCTAAGCTAAGCTAACTGGCTGCTTGCTCCAGCTTCATATTTCGAGTGCAGACCATAGACTATATATAAGAAGTGGATGTAGTCACCGTGATGTCACCCATTGGTTTGTGGACTGTCGTTTTGAAGCGTCGACCTTTTTGCGGTCGCCATCTTGGTCTTTTTTGCAACCAGAAGTGACACGAGAGGGTGAAGCTAAGTATAACTGAACGCTGAATAAGATATTTTTAGGTGACCAAAAAGGTTATAATTAACTTTCATGAACTAAAAACATTGTGAAAGGGTTAAAGTTGTAAGACGAAAAAACAGATAACTCCCAGATCGGACAACGCCGTGGTAGCGACCTGTCAATCACAAAGTAGCCACGCCCTAAAGCATACCCTGCTTTATGGTCTATTTGACTCTAAATGGGACCATAATTTACTAAATGAACATCATGCTGTATTGAAGAAGACTTGAAACTAGCGATTGAGACCATAAACTCATGTTTACAATGTTTACTGAGGTAATAAATCAGGTGAGAAGTAGGCTCATTTTCTCATAGACTTCTTTACAATCAGACTTCTTTTTGCAGCCAGAGGAGTCGCCCCCTGCTGGCTGTTAGAAAGAATGCACGTTTAAGGCACTTCAGCATTGGCTTCACTTCTCAGACCCCGGAGTTCCCCGCTGGTGCAGACACTCCTTCAAAGAGGCAAATTTTCTTGGCAAATTATAGTAACACTATCAACACTATCCACGATTTCAATGGCAACCACTTGCTGCCAAACTGACGCTTGCAGCAAGTCATGTTTTATGTTGCTGTATGAAACTATTTATATTATTATGCTCTATAACTTTAAAGGACACATTTAAACAAGTTTTCAGTAGTGTTGTAATAAACGTTGAGTGCAGTCTCCAAAAACAAGGTTAAAAAATGTGTTATAAATGTATACATACACACACATGCACTCACACACACATGAACTCACGCACACACACACACACACACACACACACAGGTTGCCAAAATTTCACACAACTCACATTGCCAGTGACCATTACATCAAAGCGGATTGCATACGCTTTGTGAAGTGTCCGAAATTCAGTCCCATTGTCTGTCTTGAAATATTTGGCAAATCTGCATTCAAAGAGAAGAGAAAAAAGTGACCAAAGAATGAAAAGGAATAAAACTTTAGTCGACATCAAGAGGAAAAATTCAACCTCACTACCTGAAGTTGTAGCCATTGGAGACCTTGTTCTTTTCAAACGGTGCGTCCAGTCGCGTGAATGAGTACTTGGGTACACAGTATTCAATGTCCAGGTCCAGGTTACACTTCCACTCTATGTTTATTCCTATTTCTCCACCCTGAAAGAGAAGGATGAGGAAAAGAGAGATGCACCTTGAGGTTCTACACCTGTAAAGTATGTGGTAAATAAGAGAATAACCACTAGCGTTCAGAGTTATCCATCCATCCATCCATCTTCAACCGCTTATCCGGGATCGGGTCGCGGGGGCAACAGCTCCAGCAGGGGACCCCAAACTTCCCTTTCCCGGGCCACATTAACCAGCTCTGACTGGGGGATCCCGAGGCGTTCCCAGGCCAGAGTGGAGATATAATCTCTCCACCTAGTCCTGGGTCTTCCCCGTGGTCTCCTCCCAGCTGGTCGTGCCTGGAACACCTCCCAAGGGAGGCGCCCAGGGGGCATCCTTACTAGATGCCCGAACCACCTCAACTGGCTCCTTTCGACGCAAAGGAGAAGCGGCTCTACTCTGAGTCCCTCACGGATGACTGAGCTTCTCACCCTATCTCTAAGGGAGACGCCAGCCACCCTCCTGAGGAAACCCATTTCGGCCGCTTGTACCCGCGATCTCGTTCTTTCGTTCAGAGTTAGCCTGCTTGAAATAATCAGCATCAGATCACACCAGAAAGTGGTATAGGGAAAGATGCAGTTGCAACATTTTAACCTTGATGATGAGGAGTTAAGGAAATGTTGAGGATAAAGAGGAGAAAGGAGGAGACAGAATGGATAAGACCTGGTCTGCTAGTTGAGTCGCGTTCTGATCGGTGTGGATCAGCACGTCCCCCACACGGAAGATGGGGCAGAAGGGATCCTTCTCCGGATGGTAGGTACAGCTCTTGATCTCTGAGGAGTTCATTGTGGAGGGAAAGTTCCCTCTGAGAGAAAATGATTTCATGTTTACGATTAGAAAGGTGCTTAAAGGAGCATGTACCAGTTTATGGTCTGTTTGTGACCTACCTGGTGACTTTGAAGAGTGGAAAGCGAACACTATTTTTGATGAAGATGGTGAAGTTGATGACATCTAGCATCGATTCGCTGGGCAGGATGTTGATAGAGAAGGAAACGTGAGGATGACAATCAAGGCTTTCAATAAGGAAGTGTCGTCTGGTGCATAAACATATGTGTGTGTGTGTAAATCTTACATCTTAACGGTGTCGTCCTCGGCTGGACACCATCCTTTACTCTCACACCGACCCGTGCCATTGGGGGATTGAATGCAAACGCCAGTTATTACCCCTGGTGTGTAAGACAGACAGGGAGGAGGACAGTTAAAGGTCTTATTGATAACATTTTTATGTAGACAAATTTATATATTCTTATTATTTAGTATTACTTTAAAAAAATAATACATCGACAGACCTTTTAGAAAGGTGCTAAAGTATGGCTTTTCCTGAAAAAAAATATTTTGATTATTATGATTGTGAATTAATCATTTAAAAAATGTTGGCAGGTCCAAAATTAATGTTTTTTTTTTATCTCTGTGGAAGATATCTGACTTTCGGTTCACACTTCTAACAAGGCTTGTGAGCCAATAGTAAAACAACGTTGGTATCATGTGGCGTCTCTGGGTTGTCAGTTAGTGCGGAAAAAACGGATAAATGGCTGAGATTGACGGTAAGTGCTTGGCAATGACTTGTTGTGAAGTAAATGCAATGGTATGGGGGAGGGAGAATGTGACATCTAGTGGCTGAATGTTATCAATGTTATCAATAGCACCTTTTAAGGGAGACACAATTATCTTTGTTTAGGATTAATACAGTAGCAGCCATAAGAGTTATCAGTCTTGGAAAGATGATTACTTCTGGTTCTTAGCTCTTACTCTTTGTTTTCTGCTTTCACGTCACTTTTTCTGCATTTACGTCACTCCACCTTCACCACCACTGATTGGCCAAACTAACTTGTATTGGTCTTCAGAATCAACAATGATCCATATGACTTATCAGACAATTTTTGGTTTGAAAATGTGGCCAGAAATTGAGGTGAAGTATCATGACCGATATGAACAAGAGAAACATTGGCAGACATTGCCTTTTTAGCATTATTGTGAACCATACTGGTGTAACGTTACAGACCTCCGCTAGCAAACAAACTTCTACCTGCCTCGGAGCTTCCAAACAAATCTTTATTGCCAATTGTTAATAGTCAGAACGGTCTGCAGGGGCAGACAGGCCGGTTTATTTATTTATTTATTTTTTAAACTTAAAATCGTCATATACATACATACATACATGACATTTAACCTCTGCATTTAACTCATCCTAAGCATTTTTTAGGAGCAGTGAGCTGCTGTGAAGCTCCCGGGGGGAGACACTTGGGGTTCAGTGTCTCGGTCAAGGACACTTCAACATGCGGACAGTAGGAGCCGGGGATCAAACCGCCAACCTTGTGATTAAAGGACGACGCGCTCTACCCACTGAGCCACAGCCGCCCCTTTTCTTTTTTGCACGTACAGTGTAAGCAATCAGGTTGGCTTGACCATCGGACCGTATAGTGTAAGCATATAAAACGTGAGTTTTGGCTTTACATCACAGACGATTTACTTGTACAGTATGAGTGGGAATTAAACAACAACATTTTTAAAATCATACAGCTTAACTGATTGAACATTCTGCAGTCTTTTTATGTTTCAAGGAGCATGACATTGAGAGTACTTTAGAATAGTTTGCTTCTACATGTTGAGGTAAAATCTAACATCTTTGATAATAACGTTTCTCTTTCAGAAGTAAGACTCACCGTTGGAAAGGATGCTGCCAAAATGCTTGTCGCAGTCTTCATCTGTGGTACAATTAAAACGTGTCCCATACTGAAACACACACAGACACAGAAACTTAAAAATGTCCACAAACATACAAACTCTTTCACTGGTTCGGTAAATGTAGATGTAGAGCTTTTTTTGACAACATTATTATTAAACAATAGAACACATGGTAATAATGAAGTAAGCAAGTAAGTTAGAAGATATGTGACCATGTTTTTGTTGCACTGCCTTCCTAAGGACTATTTCTATGATTGCTCTGAGAGCTCTGATTTGCAACACCTGTCTTTGTCAGTTATAAATGTCAGACAGGTGACTGTTGGATTTTATACTTAAAGGAATACTCCACCCACAAAACGATCATTTGTATATCAAACACTCACTCTGTGTTACCTTGAGTTCTTGAAGATAACTTTGTTTTTCTCACATGCCTCCACGGTGAACGAAGATTCAAAAAAACTGAGAAAAGTCTTGATGAATTGAAGTAAATGGGGGCTGCGTTCAACAACAGCAAAACTATATCAAAACATCCGTTTACAAACTCTCACACAACTCATGCATTATAATCTAAGTCTTATTTATCCAGTTGTAGACTCAGTACTCCCCAAACACATGCATCCCCACTAAAACCTTACTTTTTTAAAACACTTCGGACTCGCTCAGACGAGTAGCGCGCCTGTGCAAGAGTGAGACTGTTTATGCAGAAGTGTTTTGAAAGGTAAGGTTTTAGTGAGGATGCATGTGTTTGGGAAGTAGTGAGCATACGACTAGATAAATGAGACTTGGATTATACTGCACGAGTTGTGTGAGAGTTTGTAAACAGATGTTTTGATATAGTTTAACTGTTGTTAAACGCAGTTCCCATTTACTTCAATTCACTTTTCTCCATTTTTTGATTTTTTGTTCGCCGTGGAGGCGTACAAGAAAAACAAAGATTTCTTCAAGAATTCAAGGCGACACGCTGTGATTAATTGATATACAAATGATCATTTTGTGGGTGAAGTATTCCTCTAAGGAGGCAGTTAAAGTAAGTAAAAGTAAGAGTAAGTAAGTAAAATCAAAAAAAAAAATACAATAAATATAGAAGAATAAAATAAACAAGTATAACAGTTAAAACATTAACTGTAAAAATTATAAAAAATAGGACAAACCTTTGTAGAAGGCTTTAAAAAAAGGTTCCTGAGTCTGTAGGCCTTACATCATCATGCAGGGAAAAGACACATTTGGTGATGAACGTAAAGAAAGTGTTACAATGCTGACTGGTGACCATGATTTAAATGTGTCCTCACCTCTTTACATGTACTTTGAAACTGATTTTCTGTGACGATGATTTTGGTCATGATGCAGAAGATACCTGAACCCTGAAACACAGCAGAACATTTATGGTTTGCTGTTTTTTTATATATAATGCTATGCAACGGTCAAAATGTGCCGCACATAGAAAAATGGACAGAAAGCTTGTTCATCATAAAACACATAACCACAGTTTCTGGATCAACAATGGCATTATCAACTCTTATGCTTGTGTGGGCGTTAACCACATGTTTTCAGGGTCACACACACACCTGTTGTGGGGAGACATAGTCGGCCACATCCATCACTTGGCCGTTATGGTAACCTAAGCCTTTTACTTTGGTCATTACAGAGGACTCGATGCCGGTGTCGGTCACCTGATAAGCTTTCTCATGGATGAAGACCCAGCTGCAAGACACAAAAGATTTAACAGCAGGTCAAGAGTTCAGTTAAAGAAGTGGAGAACATGAAGAGGCTCGTTTCTGGACACAATTAACTGTCTCTTTATATCAAGTTCAGCCTTAAAATGTTGTTTTAATGAAAGAGAAGTTTTGATTTAACCTCCAGTCTAAAATTACAGTTAACGTTTTGTTATTTTAGTTCAGTATTATGCAAACTTTATGCTCGCCATTAGGTGGCAGGACAGAAGATAATCAGTCTAGACAAAAAAAAAAAAATCCTGTGTGAAACAGTAACTTTCAGGTCACAATTGCGCTCAACCCCAACTCACAATATTTTCACTGGTAGCCCCATTTCGTGCCTCTCATCTATTACATGCGAGTCACAGAGCTAAGTATCCCAGTTTCCAAAAAATATATAACTAACACTCTTTAAAAACCCCAGAAGTTTGTTTAACAACACTTACTGCTGTTCTGATTGTATTTCTAGAAACCTGAAAAACTCTTCTAATCATCTGGATGAAATAAATATTCAGTTTCTGTTCCTGTTTCTCAAGTTTCGACTGTAATTCCTGATCAAGAAGACGGAAATGAAACATCCTCGTTCTTTTAATACAACACAAGTAAAATATTAAAACATCAATATAGACAAATATAAGTGATAGTAAAAGAAATTACTTTGGTTCACACATGGGGATATGTAATTTCCAGCTATAACGTCTTTGGGTTAAAAAATAGAAAATAGTTAAAACACTTTTTTTATTTTGCAGTGGATGGATTATTTATTTCATCCGGAGAGTAGAACAAAAAATCTTTATGAAATCTTGCAATGCTTTCAGAACAGCAATAAGTGTTGTTAAACAACCTTAAAAATTACCTCTTTTTTTTGTTTTTCTCTTTTTTAAATTGCATGCTTAACTCTTGAATGTAATGATAACACATGAAAGGCACCAACTGGAGCTACTATAGAAGTAAATGTGATCAACCCAGTGCTATAGAGATAGAAAAGTATTCATAATAAATATAATTCAACTGCAAACAAGTTCAAAAAAGTCATTTAAAAAATAATTTTAACATTTTTAATTTTGGGGTTCCTGTAGCCTACTGGTCCAAGATCATTTGAACGCAACAAACCCAGTTAGATTTGGGCTGGGGACATTTGTTCCTTACCTCCCAGTATTTCCTGTCATCTCAACTAAAGATAATTCTCTTTTATCCCAGATTTTGTGCAGCACTTAAGTAACTTAATACATTTACTCAGGTTCTGTACTTTTCTGCTACTAATCAGTTTTCACAGGAACTATTTCCTCTGAAAGTAGTTCCAGGGAAAACTGTTCGGAGGATATCTCAAAAGCTGGCCACATAAACCAAAATTATCTGCATGGCTAGATTAAAAAAAAATGTATTTTTGTAATTTGGGTGAACCGATCCTTTAACATGAGAAATCTCAGAGCCTTTAATCTCTTTCCACTGACTACACAGTTTCACAAAGAATCAGACAGATAATACAAAATAAATCACAATTATCCACAAAACATGCAAAAAAAAAAAAAACATCACTGACCCAACAAAATATGAGATGATGAGCAGCTGTACGATCCGGTTGATGATGCCCACTGACCAGCTCTTGACCACCACAGACTTGGTGGTCTCGTAGGTGAAGAAGTCAGTGACGCAGCCCCCCACCACGGAGCCCATGGCTGCTTGTCAGTGCAAGTCAGAGAGCGACGGACGACGGGACGGGTCGGGTCCTCCTGAGTCTGAGTGAAACTCCTGTCCAGCCTCAACAGGTGCCTTCAGGGAAGTGAAACTGTAGCTCACTCCTGATTCTAATGAGAGAAATGTAGTCTTAACCTTCACTCTGGCTATGTCTTTCACTCACTCGGTGTGGCCTGAGTTCATCTGCTTCGTTGCACGTTTGATGGTTGAACCTCACTGTCTCTCTCCTCTTTGTTCCATTCGTTTATGACACAAACTGGACCTCCCCTTCCTTTACTCAGATGAGCAAGAGGAAAATGAGAATGTGTCCTTCTGTCCCTCCCTCTTTCTCTTTCTTTCTTCACCACAAATCCCCATCTCCCATGCCTCTTTTCTCTCACCAATAAGCCAGACACACACATACACACACCCATAATATCCCATACATCCATTTTCATTTGCTCCGGACACATTCCTGGCATCCTTTCAGTGGGTTTTCCAGGTTTCATGGATGCTTTTAGCTGAAGTACACTATCGTCACTTAATTCATGTTTCAGTGGTAGTGAGAGACTCTAATGGAGGGAATCTAACCACCAACCCTGCACATTTAAGGGCTAAGCTTCTGCAATATATAGCCTGTTAATTTGGTTGGTTTATTTCACAGCGAAGCTATTTAACGGGCATTACTATAAATGGGACAGAGTTTGTGAAAAGGTTAGTTTTCATCTGTTCACTCTGGTCAGATGTTACACAGGCTTCCTAAAGATGGTTATTTAGACAAGTTACAAGTTTATTTGTGTGAATGCTGTACAGCAGCCCCCCCGACCCTTCAAAATAAAAGCCCCATAGAGTAACTGTTTCTTCATAGGAAGCTCAGGATGAGGCTTGTTTTCAAAATACAAGCAGGTCCCCTTTCCACGGAGTCCGCCATGTTTCAACAGTAGCCCAATACGGACTAACCAAACACTGTTAACATTTCCTGTTTGGGCTGGAGTCAATAACGTTACTCGCTCCCGTCGCCGCCGCTCTCTCTCTCGCGCTTCACCACTCAATTCCCACGTACACACACACACACTCTACTCTTACAACAACTGGCTCTAGAGAGGGCCATTTGCGTTTTCACATTGGCCACCGTAGCTCTCCTACACTTAGCACACAGGAATAGTTGTAATCTGCAACCAAAAATCTGCCTTAACTTTAACGTATTCCTTCAAAAAGTGAATTTTTCATTGTACAATTTTGCCTTAATGGCCATTTTTAAATCAAGATCCCCATTGTTCTATCAGTTTTAAAATATCCAAAAAGGCTGTTCTTTTAGTCAGCTCTACAGTTAATCTTTTGATACACCAGAAGACCTGCACAGAGGTCAGATTAAACGGCTAAATCAGCCGAGCCGATACACTGTACAGTATATCAGCAGATATAGAGTGCTGCAGGGGTGACGTATTTTTGTAGGCCAAACAGGAAGTTAGCATCGCTCTGGTTCCCTCGACAAAAAGCCAATGGGATTTTTCCATTGGATTTTGGATTATTGCAGAAAATAAACTCTGTGGCAAACAAACGTTTATGATACTAACACATTTTGTTCAGCAAGATAATCTCCACAAATGAACACCACTCTTATGATTTTTGAAGCATAATTGCAATCGCCAGAAGTAAAAATCTAACGAACTATACCACGGTCGCATGAACGCGAGTATACACAACGAAGCTGTAAAGGCGGATGAGTCGGCATGATAACATTTAGTAGTCTCATTTAGCCACTTGTTACCAACCACCTTTTTTTAAGACATGTAAAGGCTTCAAAATTCACGAGTGGGATATTCACTGACACATTTTACGTTGTAGAACAAAAGGTTAAAATCTCTTAAGCTCGTGTTAACCACAGACCTTATTTCAGGCATCTAACTAAAAACCCATTGACTTCCAGACGAGGGAACCGGAAAAATGCCATGTCATTTCCCGGTTTTAGGACTCATTCTCTCTATCATATTATTGCAGATATATTGGTTTCTCTGTATATGTCAGCTGATAAGTGACATGAAATTACAATACAAAATGCTAAATATTATTTAAAAATGTATAAATAGTGTCAATTACATTAGTTTGCCCACTAGAAAGCACTGATAAGTTTATCTGTAAAATGTCCCGCTCAGTACATACGTGTCACAATTCAAGGGATCCTTATCAAAAATGTTTAAATTGGTATTGGCCCAAAAGATTCTGTATCATCCGGGGTGAGAAAATGTGTTTTCATATTTATTCTGACTCATGAAAAAAGAACCATATTTTACAAATACATGCAAATAATTTTTATTTCTATTTTTAACTCTACAAACAGGACAGGTCGGTAGGGACCGAGTTCATCTGAGGTACGTTTACGGTTTCTTGAAAGTAGCGGTGAAAACTACTGAAAATGTCATAACTTTAAAAGTAACCACTCGGACAAATCCAAATGTTCAATGTGTCTCCATTAAATAAACCATTTTGTTAATTTCTGTACATCAAGAGTATTGACTAAATAAATCTGATTCTATAGGAGGCTTGATGCACTGTAATAAATTATAATCTGTGTTATTGACAAGTGTGCTATAATTGCGACATACGATACGACCACTTCTCAATACACTCACGAGCACCAACAGCATTATTGCCTCTCACATCAGGGAGATAATGTAATGATGCAATGACAGTGCATGTGTGTGTGTGTGTGTGTGTGTGTGTGTGTGTGTAGATGTATGTGCCTGGAGACTTTGTCATTTCTTAAGTGGGTCCATTATGTTTGTGGTCAATTAACGGTAACCTAATACAAGACAGGATAAACACACATGCACAAGCTTTCAGGCTGCATGTGACTGTAACGTTTATTACAAAGACTGTGAGCATTCCTGTAATGGCCAATGATACTATGAAACACATCTACAAAAATGAGACGCCATTTGTCAGATCGTAGATGCGGACACACGTAAGGAGTTTTGCGGAAGATTGTCCGATTGATTTCTTCGTGAAAGGGGAAACCATCGTGAAAGTGATCATCATTCAACAGGAAGGGATCTATGTAAACACATTCACACTCGATCCGTCTTTGACCGCTACATTTAGGACATGCCTGCACACAAACATCCCGAGATCACGTGAACACAACCTCACACATGAACAGCGACATGAATCATGATGGTAATGACGGTCGGTCCGGCACTCTGGTCCAAACTGAAACATCTCAACTATTTGATGGATTTCCATGAAACATTGTACAGACATTCATGTTCCCCAGTGGATGCATCTTACAGATTTTGGTGACCACCTGACTTTACCTGTAGCGCCACCATAAGGTCAAAGTTTACCTATAAAATATCTCAAGAATGGTAGAAAATTTGGTATATCCATGTTTCACAGACGATGAATAATGACTTGATCACCTGACTTTTCTTGTAGCGCCACCATGAGCTTGACATTTGTCATTTTGATTGATTGTCATGAAATTTGGTTTAGATATTCATGTCCATCTCAGGGTAATTACTTTAGTGATCCCATGACTCTTCATCAAGCACCGTAATCAGGTCAACATTTTAATCTGTCCAATACTTTGGTTTTCGACCAAATTCCTGCAAAACGAATGACATCAGCCTCATCTGTACTTTGTGTTTACTGCTAATTAGCAAATGTTAGCATGCTAATATACTAAACTAAGATGGTGAACATGGTAAATATCATACCTGCTAAACATCAACATGTCAGCATTGTCATTGTGAGCATGTTAGCATGCTGACGTTAGCATTTAGCTCAAAGCACCGCTGTACCCAGCTGCACAGAGCAACTTGCATGGCTTTAGACTCATAATTTCCTTGAATGCTTCAAAATAGGACTTAGAGAAGAAGGTGAATTGGGAATCAGGGATATTGTGATTTCACAAATTGAGGACACAAGGAGATCTTTGAGCAACTAGAATTACCGCCTCGCAGTTATATGCCTCTGCATGCGTGTGAAATTGTCGTAATTAGCATGTTAATTTTGAGTTATGGCCAAAAACATGTTTTGTGAGGTCACAGTGACCTTGACCTTTGACCACCCAAATCTAACCAGGTCATCCTTTAGTCCAAGTGAATGTTTGTGCCAAATTTGAGGAAATTCCCTCCAGGCGTTCCTGAGATATTTCATTGACGAGAATGGGTCGGACGGACGGATGTCCGTACTGACAACCCGAAAACATAATGCCTTCGGTCACGGCTGTCGCCGGCGCAGAGGCATAAAAATCAATCAAAAGACTCAGTGGAAAAGATATTGTCAAAATTGTTGCTGACAATAAACACGAAGGGTCATTATGAGGACATCCAGTCAGTGTTACTGCAGCAGGAAGTGCAGGAACAGTATCTTATCCTCAAAATCATCCCTGTCCAAGAGAACCACACATCCATTTAGCTCTTAAAAACCATCCTGTTTGACCCTAATATAGCAGCCCTTTTACAAACCGCTGTGTACTTAGGCATCGGACTCCTGTTTGTAACCACTGTCTCTCCAACATTCACTAGTCGCCATATAACTTCCGGTGATAACACATACTCTCAAACCACCCTGCCTGGTTAAATGGGCCTGATGTACAACACCACAGTGGATAGGAATCCTAAGGGAATGTCCTGAGTATGTAATGTATAAATGTGTCCTTGAGCAGTGAGTTTGTAAGAATATGGAGAACAGTTAACGCTGACAGGATTTTAGTCCTGCGTTTTTACATGGTATGATTAGAAAGATGGCTGACCCACAGGCCTGTGGAGAGGTTCAAAGTTCATTCTTTGGGCCTGTAGTTACCATGTGAACGTTGACATACTTCTTAACAATTTTGGCAAAAATTGGCTCTTTTTTCTTAATGCAACTGTATCCATTACATACATGCATTGAAGTGGTGAAAGCTGGCCTTAAAGGTGCTCAATACGAGCCGGGGGCTATCAGCTAATGATGCTAATAGCACAAACAGTGCAAACAACGGCAATAGTGCTGAAAGAGCTAACAGTGTTAACTTGAGGGGGAACCGGAGGCTGGGTGCTCCGTGACGCCTGCATGGGTCGGGACGGCGTTATCAGCGGTAACCGCCGTATAAGCGCAGTGCAGAGCGGCAGCCATTAGCTAGCCAGTGGGGCACAACAGAGAGACTAACTAGCACAGATCATAACACACACAGAGGGAGAGTGACTTCATTCTCTGCTCAGGTAGACATTACTCCTCTATATCTTTACATAGCAAATAGTTGTTTGATGCTATATTAATGCTCTGAATTTCAAATTTAGCACCTTTAAAGCAGACCACCTTGAAAAAAAAGGCATATTAAACATTGTTGACCCCATCAGTCCCATCCACTGTTTTAAGTGAGATTTGCACACAAGGTGGTTGGTTTATCTCACTGTCAATCAACATATCAATACTGGTACTTATGAGCATAATGAGCCATCATGATTGTTTGTCACCCCTCTTTGTGCGTTATGATGATCCAGTGAACATGTGAGCTTCAAAGTTTTGTTGTATCCCATTCCACTTAATGGCAGAGAAGGCTGTAAAGAGCTCAACGAATAGTTGCCTCCGTTATTGGTTATGATGCTTTTGAAAATTGACGTTCCTTGACCCTTGACCCCTATTAAGTCAAAAAGATAAGTGACATGGATTTGAGTAAAACCGGAGTAAAAGTTACTTTGAGTTTATCTTCGTCGTTTTAGTTTATCAATTTTCACCCACTTTATCAGTTATAAGTCTGTTGTAAGCCCTTAGTTGCTGTCAGTTTCACCAAAAACCTCACTGATTAGTTGGATTATTGCTCTGTAATGATCCGTCATATTCCACAACTTCTGAACACCAAAAGAATGCATTTTTTAACATTTTTTTGTAGGCAAATCTAACTTCTACATCTACAGCCCAAATAAGTGAACCATGTGGGTGAACCCTTGGTTTGTAGGGCCCTAAAGTGGAACTCGTTTAGAAGCTACCATAAATATACTACTTAAAGCTGCTGGTTTCTTTTATCAACGAGCAGCATGATACAAAAAGTTGTGTAAAAAAAAAAACTGAAAAGTGCGGCTTTATTAAAAATGATTCATTTATTTATTCAAGCCTGAAAACATGACATGGTAAAACACAAACAAAAAACACTGCTGTTTTTAAATGTTCTACACAGGAAGAACAAAACGGCGTCGCATCTGCTCCTCTGTCTCTTATCGACATTAAACCAACTAATAACTCCTCAGTGCTATTAAACTACAACCATCCCTGTGGGTGAGATGAGAAAAACCTTTCAAGACTTCTTGGAAAAGTGGTACACCAGTATACCACCATTACACTGAGCCGTCAGTAGGAAAACCAGTTCAAATATCAAATACTACATGAGCTTTCAGAGTCACAAGGTGTGTTTGAACTCTTAAAACAAAACATGTAGAAGAAAAACAATACAACTCAAGTCTGTTGATTTGTCTGCGAGTCCATTTGTTTGAGATCAACACGGAGAGTATAAATGCTTGGTCCTTGGTTTGTGTGTCGGATGGGTAAAAGTGTGAGTGTTTAGTCAGAGTCTTCCTCCGAGCTGGCAGGTGTGGACGCAGCCTCTTCCTCCTCTTCCTCTGACTCCTGGTTAAAAATATAAAGAAAGGGGGGTTAAATATGTGTGTGTTATGTGTAATAAGGACAAAATGTTTTTTATTCCCTCTGTAATCTGAGACTAACAAAAAGCCAGATGTAATAAACACTTGCTTGTATAATTTTGGTCTGGTTTTCCATTTTAAATATCATGAAAAATATTTCCTTTACCTCTTACGCTGCTAGAAAACATCTTGCTAAACAGGAAGAAGTATGTTTCACATGGCAGGGCCAGGAGTTTAAAATCCTGACAAAGTTTGAAATCAGGCTAGAGCTAAACTGAGGATATCAGCTTATCACAGATATATCTGTATCTGTCAGCCAATAACAGAAAACGGCAATGTTTGAGGTAAGTTAGAAACTGTGTCTCCTTTACACCAGAGAGCACTGACAAGTTCTTTATTCACAGGCTGAATTTCCCGCCAAACTTCCTTATCAAAAATGCTGTTTTTATGTAATGTAAAAAAATGACTATGGGCTGATATATCATTGGATATACACATATGTTGGCCAGTATCTGGTTATAGCTGCATCACACATATGAAGATACATTTCACTGATTGCTTTTAAATCTCAAACACACTCAACAAACAAGAATAGAGAACACCAGTGCATTTTTGTACATAATATACAGTAGAGGCGATACATAGCGCTCTATATGTCTCTCACACACATTATCTCTCTATCGCTGTCACTCCTTCCCTCTCTAGCTCTTACCTGCGACTGCTCCACATTTCTTCCTTTAACAAGTCCTCTCTGGTCTTTTCCTTTTCCTCTGCAGCTGTTGCTTGCAATCAGACCTGCCGACTACCTTATTTAAAAAGTCCGCTCTCCTCCTCCTCCTCCTACCATTAGTTGATTTGGACGTCCAGATTCCCTCAAACATAAAAAAAAATTGCCTCGTTCTCACTGAGCAGCAATTTATGTATGTCTTTTTTATTTCAAATTACACAAATAACTGCAGTATGTCTTACTGTTGCTTTCCCTAACTAGAGCTTAGTGCTGCCACATTTATTTAGAACTGCAACGATTTTACCTTAAGTTTGCATCCAGCTTTCTTTTCCCATTTGGAATTGTTAACCAACGAGGCTTTGTATTTGGGATTGTCGAGCGAGCCCTCGGAAAACTTGCATTTACCCATTGTGGCTGTTCAGCCCTACGCAGACAGTTGAACAGCGTTTCACTGTCAAACATCTTGCATTTGGGGCAGAGCTGTTTTGCAGGCTGTGATGTACAGGCGTAGAGGCAGCTCAGCGGAGGAGCATGTGTTCAATCGCACGCCATAGCCTACTTCAACATCGAGCTCGCTCTCGCCTGTGCTCTCTCACACAGTGGTAAACATTTTGGTTGCGCTGGCTGCTCCAAACGCCATGAAAACAATCTGCTAGTGTGATCAATTCATTTTAAGAAATTCAGAATTTTATATTTTAGAAAACAGAATAGCGGCAATAGCCTGGAAACATCAATATTTTTCCATACTCCCTTTTCTTTTTTCCATACTTACTTTTCCTTACTGTGTAGGAACCCTGACACCTGCATCATACTGGAGTTTGGTTATAATGTTATACTGGTTAAATTAATGGAAACCTGCTAGTCAATCAGAACCAACAAGTTTCAGTGGCCATGGTATAACAGCAAATAAATCACCACTTCATATCCCCTCTGTAACTCAATATAATCTCTGCATTGTGCTGCAATGCAAACTTACAAGTGGTGGAAAACAATTAATGTGTTTATCATTACAAAACTGTACATTACATATCCAGAGACGGACTCACTACAGCGAGTGATGTCTGAAAGTTGCGGTGAACAGAGACAAACACACAGAGGATAAATCTGATAATGGATCCTGCTGCAGCCTGCCTGATAATGACGTTTATCATTACTTTACCTTCTTCTTCCTCTTGGACTTGCTCTTGTGGTCAGAGTCTGAGTCAGAGTCCTCGCTGGTCTCGATGAACTCTCGACTCTTGAAGCTATCGTTGCCTCCTCCCCGCTCCTTGTCCTTATCTCCCCCGGCCGACTTCCTCTTCTTCTCCTCCTTCTTACCTCCAGATTTTTTGCTCTCTCTTACAGGTGAAGGGCGGGGAGAGAAAAAGTCACGTATATTAAACACTGATTGTATCAAAGAACAAACAAACAGGAGTTTCAGTGTTGCCAGCCTTACTTCTTGGGACTGGAGGTC